>CAJVPT010002007.1:0-19039 GCA_910592055.1 Acaulospora colombiana | reverse complement strand
AATTGTTTTAAGGAGAGTGATGAGACTTTATTAGCTTATAAGTATAAAAACTTCTTGTGAACATCTTTTTTGTGTGTGGTCAGAGGATCAGCGGAAAGAGTGATGAGATTTTGGAAATGATATTATACTCCCTTGATAGATTGGTAATAATATCTATCTATCAAGATCATTGCAATTAGTTTATTATTATTGATTGCCTAAAAATCAATGAATTGCTAAGTTAAAAAGGAAAAAAGAGGAAAATGATTGAAGAAAGAAGACAATTCAAGGTTTACCAAAAAAATCCAAAAATAAAAACAACCTCTTCTCAAAAGAGATTCACATGATTAGAATAGTCTTCTTGCTTTACTTGAACCTTAGAAGAAATCTTCTTTTTTATCACCTGTGGCATCAAATAAGTCAATCCAATTGATCTTTTATTTAAGTAAGCACTAGATTGAAATATCTCCAGAAAAGCATTTAACCTTAACTTTTTTACATTAAAGCTTTGTCATTACTTGAGAAACTTAGATAAGAGATGAAAGTTTAAAATTTATATTATCCATCACTTGGTTTTTTGATGTCATAGAAGTTTTTATTAAGGAACTTGGACTTTTGAAAACAAATCTTTTGAACCTTTCTTTCCAATCATCAATTATATCATCAGAACATGTGAATATAATCAATAGGTACTTGTTTATATTTCAAAAACTAACATTTTTCATATTAAACATTCATCTTTGGTGAGAATTTACATTATTCAAAATTCAGGATCAAACTGAGATAGACAAAATTTCTTAGAAAATTATGAAAATAAAAACTCTAAGAGGGCCAAGCAGTTAAAAAGGGAAAAAATAAGCCTTTTTACTGCAGAAAACCTCTATAAACCTCTTGCTTCAAAAGTAATATAGACCTTTAAATACTTTACAACTAGTTCTTCTTTCTTTGAGAACTTTCTTGTCATTAGTATCAAAGGTATTACTTGACTTTTCTTGGTCACTAGGAGTCAAGTTTTTGAGTAAAAAGATTTGTAAATAAAAGAAAAAGAATAGAAGCAACTCTTGAAGTTATACTTCAAATTGTTTTAAGGAAAGTATTAAAACTTTATTAACAAAAAAGTATAAAAACTTTTTATAAACATCTTTTTTATATGTGGTCAGAAGATTAGCAAAAAAAGTTTTTTCTTTTCTAATTGAAATAATAAAAAAAAAATTTTTTTTTATTATTTGTAATATCAAATAAGTAATCTAATTAATCTTTTATTTAAGCAAGTAATGAATTAGAATATTTCAAGAAAAAAAAGTATTTAAATCTTAACTTTTATTTATTAAAACTTTATTATTACTTGAAGAACTTTAAAAAGAGACAAGAATTTTAATTTATATTATTTATCTCCTAATATTTTAATATCATAAATGTTTTTATTAAAGAACTTAAGTTTCTAAAAATAAATATTTTTAAAATATTTTTTTTAATTATTAATGGTATCATCAAAATATATAACCATAATCAATAGATGTTTGTTTATATTTCAGAAATCAATGTATTTTATATTAGTCAATCACTTTTGATAAGAATTTGTACTACTTTTTTTTTTATTTATTTAATCAAACTGATTGGACTTTTATTGATCAGATATTATAGAATGTATAATTTATTTTATAAGAGTGATTCTTATAATTACTAATCTATACTATCCTATTATATCCAATTAAATTCTATTTAATTTTATCTGTTAAGAATACCATCTTTGTTAGCTGCCCTATTATGCCTAGGCTACCTGGTATTTCAGGAATCCACTAGGTGACCTCTTATTATTTCTTTATCAGGAAGCTAGTTTTGGAATGTGTTCATTTCATGGGGTCTGTATACCTTATGGAATGTATTCTATTCTTAATTAATATCCTTTTATCATACTTAGTTCTTAGAAGTTAGTTGTCTATTGATATTCTTTAGTTTCCATATAGTTCCAACAAGTTTTTCAGCAGCCATTAATGAGTCAGATTGATAATTATAGTCTTCCAGTAACCATTTTTAACCACTATTCAAATATGATTTTATAGAGATTTTCCTTGATTATTATATGAGACTATTGGTTTCTCTTAAATGTATCAGTCTCTACAATAATCCCATCATGATTATTCTGTTTCATCACCCTCATTGATCATCAGTGAGGTTCAATCTCTTGTAACCATTAGTGGTAGTGATCAAAGATCTTCCAGTATATGTCTAGCTCTTTACTTTTGCAACCAGTGTGTATAACCAAAGTCTCTCAGATCTTCCATGAAACTAGAGTTTTTGAGAAGAGATAGATTCTATATGAGACTAATAGGTTCCTAAGTCTATCATTATCTTTCTTGATATTTTGTATAACCTGATTTATGACATTATGACAAATGGTGAAATCTAATAGGTCATTATATATATAAATGCATATGATTTAGAACATGCATCTTGTATAACATGACCTATATTTGTAAAAACTGTTCTTAAGTGGGATTGAATTGGTAGCTTACAGATGGTAATCTGGAAATGCACCCATTATACTATTGACCCACAAGTCTAGTTTGTATTACCCAAAATTAAGAATCAAATTAAAATAAATAAAATTTTTTAAAAAATTATGAAAGTGAAAGCTTTAAAAGAATCATAACAGTTAAAAAAGAAGAAATAAACCTTTTTATTATAGAAAATCTCTATAAACTTCTTGTTTTAAAGATTAAAAGACCTTCAGATATTTTACAATTGGTTATTTTTCTTTTGAAACTTTCTTGCCATTGATATTAAAGATATTATTTGACTTTTCTTGATTACTAAGAATCATTTTTTAAATAATGAAATTTGTAACCAACAAAAAAAAATAGTAATGATTCTTGAAGTCATATTTCAAATTGTTTTAATGAAAGTATCAAAATTTTATTAACAAAAAAACATAAAAACTTTTTGTAAATATAGTTTTTAAGTGAATTAGTAAAAAAAGTTTTTTTTTTTTATAATAATAATAATTAATATTGTACTGAAAAAATTTAATTATCTATTCAAATTAATTAATTCATAATAAAACTTGCATCTCACATTTAATTGTATTTAAAAAAAAATCAATAAAATATACTATATTATGTGTTTATTAATTAAATTAAAAAAAAAATAAAAAAAATTATAATATTAAATAAAGATTTTTTTTTCTTTTTTATATAACAACATATAAAGGTTTTTAACTAGATACAATTGTTGTATCTATTATGACAATGGTAGATTCAAAGCTATAAACTTTTGGCAATATACTATATACAAATATTGGATTTACAAAATTGAGTCAAGCATTGATGGTTAAAGGATTTTCAAGACTTGGGAATCAGTAAGTCGAAAATCTTCGTCCCGATAAATTAGTCAAGCTAATATGACACTTACCTTTTGTGAATTGAGCATACCTCACATTCAAAAATGCAAGTGATTTGGTGATGCCTTCAATTTCAAAATGAGATCTCATCAGACAGGCCAGGCACAAAATTAAGTGAAAATAGACATGGCACGCTGCAAAACACCAATTTTACCTCGCAAATAAGATGCAATGAGTGCTGCTAAAGTGAATGGCTTTTGGTCAACCTTATTGTATTTCGAAACACTCTAAACTAACGGAAAATCGATCCATACATAAAACTACATAATCATTCAGATTTGCTAACCTGAAAGGTAATAGCGGATGCGTGGGAAAATTGCCGTGCTTAGCAAATTTACAAAAAAGAGATTGTCAACTGGTAAACCCAGAATAAAAATTATAATGAAGAGTAAAAATAAAAAGCTACCACCTTTATTATAAACTGTGAAAAAAATCTTCGAGAAGATTTCTGTGCACACATCGTCTATTCCATATATAGGAATGAAACAAGAAAAGGGAAAAGGAGTATTCGCTACAACATAACCGGAGGAGAACCCGCCCGTTAAACAACCGTATACTTGCCATATCCACCCAATGAGGTACTCCCGGGATTTCGAGCCTCGGCTTCAATAGCACTTAACGTGGTTTCGGTTAATATTCGTTTTATTTCATTTTTAGCCTTCTCAACAACGTATTCATTTTCGCCTTCAACGAATAGGTAAAGCTTTCTCTCACCGGACCCCGGTGCGGGTTGACGACCAGGAGGAAAGTAGGTGCCACGCGTTGTAATAGCGGCACCGGTAAGTTCCGTAATTTGTGATATTTGCTCCTACGAAGTGATAACGAAAAATGAATAAGCAATCTCAAGAAATGAATAAACTAACCTCAGATAAAGGGTGCGCAGTACCTTATTGGTGACTTTCCACCTTGCCTTCTGCGGATAATCGTTAATCTCAATTTCAACGGAATATTCTGCGGCATTTTCGGCCTTGTCTGCCTCGGGCACAGTACCCTGAATATTATTTTCTTTGAAGCGCGCATTAATGTCGGCAATGATGTCCTTTGCTCTCTGAACACCGCTAACCCCGACATTTTTCGCGTTAACACGGGCCGCAGCTTCTTGCGCAGCTTTGAGGGCTTAATTTCAAAATAATTTAGTAAAAAAACTATCATAAAATAATAATCGTTACACGAGCATACCAGCGATTGCAGCGGGGTCAGTAGATTGACCATTTGTAGCGGATATCGCGGTAGAGATGCCTAAACCAGAAGCATCATCTTTCTTAGACTGAATTGACAGCTCGTCTTCTTCTATCTCATCTTCGGACGTATCGTCATCAACGTCACCATAAGTCTACATTGTGAGACATCAATTAATAAAAAGAAAACTACAAAAGCTTAGGTTAAAGTTTAATAAAGAAACCTACTTTTCTTTGAGCTTTCTTGACAAGATCTCGTGCCTCGTCCAACCTTTCGAGACCCTTTCCTCCAAATCCTGAACTTGAATATGTGGCGCTACCGGCCTTAACCTTTTCTTGGAATCCTGGAAAACGATAATAAAAATTTAAAAATCTTTTTCCATTTAGCTTTCGAAAGAAGTAGCAAGGGCAATCAATATCAAACCATCGGCCAGTTTCTGCAATTCCGGGATCACATGAGCACCGCTTAACTTTAACGCTTTGACAATGTCCATGGCATATCTGTCTTGTTCTGGTGTAATAAATGTGTAAGCAGTACCCTTGTTACCCGCGCGTCCAGTCCTACCAACTCGATGTACATAATCTTCCATGTGATTTGGGCATTCGAAATTAATGACAAGTTTAAGTTGCTTAACATCTAGACCGCGTGCAGCAACGGAGGTTGCAATTAGCAGCTGACAAACACCAGACTTGAAATCGGCTATGGTACTATCACGATCCAGTTGGTCCTGAAAAAGTGAATTAAGAACGAGGGTTAAAAGGTGTGATGTTGATGCATAAAATCCGCTCATAATTTAAACTACCTTTCCTCCGTGCAGTGACATACACGGGTAGCCTTTACGAATTAGGTCGCGCAGTAAATTATCCGCTGCTTCTTGACGATCAACAAAAATGAGAGTCCGAGCGTCAGGATCATCATTATATTGCTGACCCAAAATTTCAAGCAGGCGAACGAACTTAGTACTCTCCTCGCGTACTTCCACTATTTGAGTCACATCTTGCGCTACAACCGAACGCCCACCAACTGTAATTTCCAACGGTTTTTTGAGTACTTTGCGAGCCAGAGATTCCATCTATACGAAAAATTAATAAGCACTGGGAATATAACAACCGAAGTATGCGATAGGGATGGAAGATTCTTACTTGACGCGGAAACGTGGCCGAAAACAACACAGTCTGCCGATCAGGTCGGACATTGTTAACAATTTTCATGACCTATATTGCATGATGTTGGACTTGGTAAAATGATAAGAATATAAGGAAAAAATGAAATTTTTTAGGCATAAATACCTGAGGTTCAAAACCCATATCGAACATTCGGTCAGCTTCGTCTAAAACAAGATAAGTAACCCGTTTCAGGTTTGTTACTCGTCCAGAATTTGCACACAACAAATCAATCATACGTCCTGGAGTACAGACTATAATTTCAGCCCCACGCTTTAGTTCTGCGATTTGGTCCTTTATTGGCGAGCCGCCGTATGCACAAACAGCCTTTTAAAAAATTTGGAAAATAATTATTGTCATTTAAAGAGTGCAAATGTTCAACCATTCAAATATAAAACAAACAATACCCGAAGATTCAATCCTTTCAGGAAGTGTTTGCACTCCTTATGAATTTGTACCGCCAACTCTCTGGTGGGGGTCATAATTATGGCTATAGGACCCTCCATTTGATCCAGTGGACGTTGATCTTTAATGTGACGAAACATTGGGAGCAAGAAAGCTATTGTTTTCCCGCTGCCGGTTTTGGCGACCCCTATAACATCACGACCGGCCATTATAGCAGGTATGGCTTGGGATTGGATGGGTGTGGGCTTTTCGAAATTCAATTTCTTTATTATCTGCAGGCTGAATATCCCAGAAAGTTGTTATAGAAACAGCATTAACATAAATGTCGTACAATGTTAAATTTTTTACCAGGCGGCGGGCAATCCTGCGTGAGTCCACTTCTGAATTGGTTTGGGACAGTCGACACCCTAAGAACAAGTAAATGTTAGTACAGGAAAAACCAATAAATCTACCGCATTCATGGAATACAAACCCTGATTTTGATGCCGCCTAATTCTACCCTTATAAGATCTACTTGATCCGGCGTTAAATCATGCATTTCCGGAGGTTCAATGTAGAAATCCTTGCGAAAAGGTTCATATTTCACTTGAGAGTGATCAACGGCAGCCAAATCTTTCTTCTTGAGTTTTTTGGCTGCGAGCCTATGATATTATCATAATTGATTAATATTTTACGCTAACAGTGTTTCGTCGCACTGATATAATATTCTTGAAAAATGATATCCTTCGATTGCAAGTAAACAAAGCCTTATTTGTCGATGAGACTTACGCAAGTATATCTTCCGGGTCACTTCCAATTTCTTCCTCCACGTCAACTTCATCCTGCACTATAGATTCCAATCTGTCATACCTGCTTTTACCTTTCGCCATTTGTTTTGCTCGCTTTTTATCTTGTTCATTTAGATGTTCCACTTCAACTTCAACATCTTTCATGAAAGCATCGAGTGGGTCTTCTTCCGCACTGTTATTTCGCATCAATTGGTCGCTTGAACCTTCTGAACCTTTAGAAGATAAAGTATGATTTTTTTCTTCCTCCGCTGTTCCCTCTTTACCTTTACCCTTGTTATTCGTTTTTTTGCTACCGAGTCCAAGTAAAGGATTTCTCCTGACTTGAAAAGTTGAGGAATCAGGTTTATCAGCAGGCTTTGGAATTGGTAATAAGTCAACGGTTTCTGGAGGATTGAAATATGGTTAATATTGTGCCATGAGAAACAAGAATCCAGGGGCAATGAAAGATGATAATCCACCTAAAGTGCTGTCAACCTCCATAGTCTCATCTTCGTCGTCATCATCCAATGTCCAACCCTTATTTGAATTTTGTTGCGTTTCTCCGTCCGCCGCTGTTGAAGAGTCGCCGATGTTAGCCTCTGTTTTTGCTTTGGCCGCTTCTTCAGCTAATTTGGCGGCTTCTCTTTCCTTTCGCCATTGTTCGACTCTTTCACGTCTCTGACGGATTTTTTCTTCTTGGTCAAGTAAAGCCGCTACAGTGGCAGACGTCGCCGAATCGGAAGGCTTGATTAAAAAGGAAAATAGACAATAAATTCCCCTGAGATATCTGGTAATGCAAGAAAAGAAATCGGGAGAATAGCTCGGTTTGCTATTTACCTTAAGTTCTACGGCGTTCGATTGTAAATCTCCTCCATTCGAACTTTCCGTTATCATACTGGTCTGAGTATCCTCGGACTTTAATGAGAAAAGAGAAGCGTCTGCGGTGTGACTCGGAGATCTTTGTACGCTCTTAATTTCTTGAGCGTGAGCCTTTTTGTCTTCGTAACCTTTCGAGTATTGTGTCTTCGTATGTGCCTCTTCTTTTTCATCGCCTCTCGAGTGTCTGGATCGCTTGTGTTCTCTATCATCTTTGTGACGATCTTTTTCTCGGCCACGTCTTTCACGGCTGCGACTCCTGTCCCTAGTCTTTTCACTCGCGGAATCCTTTGTGCGTTCGCGACTTCGGTTTCTATCATGCCTATGCGAATGCTTTCTCTTCTTTGGAGGGGAACGTGAACGAGATCTACTTCTTGAGTGGGAATGTCGTGCCATTTATTCGATGATGGAGGTCGGCATGGGTTGTCAACAATTTTTTTATAGCGAATTTCCGTTGAGCAATTGGACCAATTAGACAGACCTACATCTAATTGTCGTGATCGACAATCGATTCTAACAATGCAACAATATCCACTCACCTCCTCTGCACATTCGGGCTCTTCAACTGTGGGCTCCTCAACGGTCCCACAATTTGTGGTGATCTATGACCAAATGCAACAGTCATGGAAGCACCCGGTGGTGCACTACGTCTTTGAAGATGAGCCTTTCCCCTTAATAGATCAAAAGGATCGGTGCGTTTTAATAGACCTCAAGGAAGACGGTGAAAGTGTAGCCGACTGTCATTCTTTAAGTCACACTTTTCAAGTGACCAATTGTAAGGTCAGTCTAACACCGCAAATGAGTACGACGGGGCAAGGTGGCAAGGAACCCTCTTCTGCAACAGGTTTGATGTTAACCATAGAAGGAATTTCCACCAGGTAAAGTTTAATAATTTCTCGCCATCGTTTTATAAGGATGCCGGGTGTTTTAACAATTTAAATATTTGAGAATTTGAAATTCGTAAAAAGCAAATCGAAGAGAAATTTTAGAGATGAGTTCGATCAGCCTTCTAGTATATTTGGGTTGGATGAATTGGTGTATGAGTACAAGAAAAGGTAGAAAGTGGTTTTGTCTTTTTTTTTTTTCCAAGAAAATTCTATGATCTAGTTTAATTCACCAGGTTCAATTCATTGCACAGGAATGATCTATTGAGACCAGTATTCTCAAAGGACATCCCATGAGTCAGATGTAATTATATTTCAAATGTCTGTTGGATCCGGGCAGCCCAGTTGGTGTGATGTGGTAGATAGAATCTTTTTGCTTTAGCGAGACTGACTTGTTTGATACAACATAAAATATTTCAATAAAGTTTTGAATATTGAGATGAATCTGTTTACCCTCAAATCATGATAATAGCTTCATTCATCACGTGTGTCCCGTCTTTTTTTTCGTCAGCTTTTAATCGGACGCGGTTCGTCCCAGGGCACATACAGTACATGCATCACCTTCAACCTTAATATCAAGCATTAGCCGGAAGGCATATTCTTAACAACCGAATAATCGATTACATTATGAAACCTTAATTGCCAAGTAAACACTCCTCCATCCACTATGGACGATCCTTTTTAAGTTGAACAGTTAACATTCTTGACAAATAATTTATTGAAATTCTCAAAGCTTGTATAATAATAATAATAATAATAATAAAAATAATAATAATAAATTTATTTAAATAATAATTAAAAGAATGGTTTAAAAATATATCGAATCAGAAATCAAACAATACAAACATTACACAAAAGCACATCCAAAAGGTGATATTTACAGTTTACAGTTCATCCAATTTTTTCCACGGGTCTTGCTAATTGGTTGATGCTGCATAAAAATGATACGAGTTTTTCGAGACTATTGGTGCAGATTCGTGTGGTACCACGCTATTTGTTCAACTTCGTGCTACAGATTCCCTGTGTCACTTCCAACAAAATTATCTCTTCTGCGTGACATTATGAGAACCCTCTTAGCTGTTGCCAGCTTTATTTCTTGCCATTTATCCATTAGGCCATCTTAATACTACTTTTTGCAATACACTTTTTATCGAACCGGTCATTCCTTAGCGTTCTGATACCCTCATTACCGAACGCATCCACTCCTTCAGAGACCTGTTCTCTCACTCTAACTGTCACTTCTCTGGTTGAATCTGAATCGTAATACCACTTTGGCTTCCATCTAAAACATGGCTCATGTGCGTCATCTCGGTTAACTCTTTTTAGTGGAAACGTTAAATGAGAAATAACTTTGCTATTAAACGTCTATATTTGACAACAGAGATTAGGCGGACGCAGAAAAAACGTTAAAAAGGGGTTTCAGTTCACTCTCATGGTGGTTGGTGGGTTTTCCCTTCATTTATGACTCTTCGATCCGGAAATCTCCATAGATTCTGCACGAAATGATTTTAGCGATCGGGTTTTGTCGAATTCTTAAACATTCATCGAGGGAAAAAAGAATATTAATAAATTGCTTACTATAGGAGCTTCTGGCACCGGTCGTACCACCTTTGTCAACACCCTCTGTGGTAGCGAAGTCTTATCCAAGAAATTATGTGATAATCCCGAAGCTGCTAACGTGGAGGAAGGTATTCGCATCAAACCTGTGACTGTCGGTAAGTACACACGTAACGTAGTAAGACAATTCGATTGAGAACGTGTCACCAAGTTTGCCACCATCACAGAGTTGGAAGAAGACGGGGTCAGAATTGCTCTAACTATAGTAGATACTCCTGGTTTCGGGGACAATATTGACAATGAATTTTGGTAAAAAAATTTCCATTAATAAGCGAAAGTTTATTTAAATTGAGAAGGTCAACTCATTCTTTGATGTTTAGCTTCCAAGAAATTATGGGCTACTTAGAAAGACAATATGATGATATTCTCGCGGAAGAGTCAAGAATTAAACGTAATCCACGGTTTCGGGACAATCGTGTTCATGCTCTTCTTTATTTCATCACTCCCACAGGTCATTCGTATGTATCTCATTGATAACTTCTTTTTTTTTAAGCCACCGTTGTTCCTTTGCCTCCATACTAAACTGGAATCATCTATTTTAGCCTTCGTGAAATTGATATTGAACTAATGAAGCGCCTTAGTCCACGCGTAAATGTAATTCCTGTTATTGGCAAAGCCGATACGTGCACACCCACCGAATTGGCAGAATTCAAAAAAAGGGTAGATCATCATGTAAACGGTGTTTACAAAAGAAACAACTATTTTCAAACGACTAAACCGTTTACTGTTCAATTGTAGATCATGGAGGACATCGACCATTATAATATCCCAATCTACAATTTTCCGTTTGACGTAGAAGAAGATGATGAAGAGACTGTTGAAGAAAATAGCGAATTAAGGGTAAGTTTAGTGAGACTATGTTTGGGTTAGTAACTCATCAGTAAATTCCCAATAACCATGTACACATCATAGGCCCTTCTACCTTTTGCAATTGTTGGGAGCGAGGAAGAAATAAACGTGAACGGAAGGTCTGTTCGAGGTCGACAATACCCGTGGGGTGTGGTCGAAGGTACAATCAAGTCATCAGATTTACATTCGGATATATTTGTATTTCGAAATGAGCATTAATCATTTCATCCTTCTACAGTTGACAATCCACAACATTCGGATTTCGCTAGATTACGATCTGCCCTATTAAGGTAAACAAGCACGTTATCAACGCGTACATTTGCGTGCATACGTACGATGATGGGGTCCTGTTTACCAAATGTGTTCAACCGATTCTCTATTTTCTAGTTCCCACTTACAAGATCTGAAAGAAATTACCCACGACTTCTTATATGAGAATTACCGTACCGAGAAACTTAGTCGAAGCGCAGACAGTACTTCTGTCGAGTGAGTATTTATAATTTTTGAGTTGACGCGGATTTCTTCACGTGCCAACGGAAAATTAACTTTATTTCCGTGGATGTTAGGGATTCTGCCATCTTGCCAGAAGACCTCGCCACTCAAAGTGTGCGGTTGAAGGAAGAGCAACTGAAACGGGAGGAGGAGAAGGTAGGAATTTTACATGTGAATTTATCATTGGACTCTCTCGCCGTCATTCTAATATAATTTTGTCATTTCAACTTCTCTTTGCAGTTGAGAGAAATTGAATTAAAGGTCCAACGTGAAATCTCCGAAAAGAGGCAAGAACTCTTGGCTAAGGAGGAAGCTTTGAGGAATTTGGAAGCTCGTTTAGCACAGGCTCAAGAATCTTCTAATTAATAGATTAAATTTCCTAAAATAATATCTTCACATAACCAACTACAATATGTACATCACAGTTAGAAGTTACCTCTGTCTTGTTCATTTTTCGTCATTTATATTTATTTCTTTCTTTATCGGCGGGAATATACGTCCAGGTTGAACATTAGATTACAATATTATATATATATATACACCAAATAATATGGAGACTCACAATTCTAAAAAGATTTTTTGGAAATTATAATTTTTAATATATTTAATGAATTTAATCGATAATCTACAAACGTTTTTAATAATCAAGTAATTCGTCACAAATGCCTATTTGTTTTACACGTTTCAGTGTGAACCCAACAAACGTCCAGCAGCACCTATATACAGTACATGACCTAAGTTAATTTTTAGGTACAATCAGGTCTTCTTAGAATAAACAGTTATCGCAAACCGCTGAAAAAAAAAATAAGAAAAAAATAAAAATAATGATGATAATAAATTACTTAAAGATAATCTAAGATTTATTAGAAGTATATTAGTCTTTTAGATTTTTTTTTTTTTTTTCTTTACTAATAATCAATTATTAACACATTCTATGTATTTCGCGGATAACATCGAAAATATTAATTATAATATTAACCCATTAACCCCGAAAGGCCCAATTAAATGAATAAATATTTATCATCTTAACCAGTCTTCTTTTTAGAAGGTTTCTTCTTATTTTTCTTATTTTTAACTCCGGTAGCCGATACCTCGACATAATCCTCATCCTCAGCAGTAAGTAATGCAGAACTATCTCCATTTTTGTCGTTCTCTTCAATAACGCGTTTCTTTGGCGATCCTTCGTCACCTTCGCTTTCACTTGAAGCCTGCTTTGGAACGTCCTCGGTTTTCTTCCCGTCATCCTTTTTGTCTGCACTTTCAGCAGAGTAGCCAAAAACCTCCTTCAGTTGATTTTTCAGTATTCCCGTGATTAGGACAGATAATATGCAGGCTGGTGAAAGATAAAGTAGTGCAGGTTGGGCGGCCTTGAACGTGTGCATGACAATTATAGTTGTCGCAAGACCCAATATGTATGCGGCGAAGCAATTATTAAAGTAAGGTGTAGGGAACCTTGAATGTCGACGCGCATTAGGATTATTTTTTAGGTAATTGCTGTGATCAAAGCGGAGACAGAGCGCAACATAAATTCCTAAACGCGAAATTGTTCCCATTAATCCAACGTTTTCCGTGTTAGAATCGATGTTTAAGGAGAGGAACCTACCAGGTATTACTATGTCTCCTAGTCCCAACATCGTAAATTGTAAGGCCTCATCAGGCTGCAATCCGAACCACCTCTTAGGCCAAACCACTTTGATTGGCGCGTCGAAACTCTTTGCCACCGTTACCATCACCTCTGTACCAAATACCCAAAATATATCGTAGAAGAATAATCCACTGAGAAGGATCATACCAGTTTTGAATGAATCCAATGAAAGCATCTGAATTGCCTTAAAAGCAAAGGCGAGACCGAAAATATTGGATACAATCCAATTTTTGGTTGCTACATAGAAAGCCGTAAGAATGATTGATAAAAAGAGTATCACGAGGTGAACAGCGGTGAATCTTGTCTTGTAGATCTCTGCAGAAATTCAAGAAAACGATCATCGTAAGAAGAATAAGGGAAAATGTTGTTTAAAACGATAATACCGAATCATCGAATGAACATACCTTTTTCTTTTTTCGTTAACAAAATTTTATACGAAGCATACTTGATTCCGACGATTTTTTTAAAACAATGCACTCCGGCATCCGTCACGGCGACCACCCCCAAGAACGCAAAATATGCGGTGACGAGATAGTTCACGTATTCTTTGTCCAACAGCTTGAATACCAAATATAACGAAAATAGAACAGCGGAGCCGAAAATTGGAAAAAGATACGCATCCTCTGTTGTCAGAGGATCACTGGTGGTTTCGTCTTCTGAAGAATCCGAGTCGACTTTCTGAACGGTGTGCCCGGATTTCGACTTCTAAGTACGAAGCTAAAAATTAACAAAGAATAACGTCTTTGACGAAGCTGTCAAAAAAAACATACCTTCGACCACTTGACTGAAGCGAATGACCCATAATAGATTGGTGCCACCGCCATAATACCTAGGGCACCATATGCGATTAGTAGACCGATCTCCATGATTTCAGAGGAAAAAATAAAGCGGAAGATTTTTTAAGTTCACTTCATTTGTTGGAGGCTTATATTGGAAGTTTGAGTGTGTTGTTGATTTTTGATTTGTGCAAGTATGCTCTTATCACAGTATCTCAATTGGGTAATTGATTTACAATGATCGCTCTCAATATGGTATTTTAATAATTGGTCATATGTAAGGATGGTATAAAAATACGCGTGGTTCTTAAAATATTTAAGAAAAGATTTTTGGTTAATTACTAATATTTATGCTGACTATTAACTTTTTAAAAATTCTAATTTGTTTTATTTAAGATAAAAAGCTTTTTTTAACTCCGACGTCTGATTAGATATGTTGCTTTATTAAACAAGACAATTGTCGATGCATGATAAAATGTAATGTTTAGGAGGGTTTTGATTCAAAGGTTCATCTAGAGACTTGATAGGTTTAAGATGAATAGATTACTTTGAGTATAAAGTTTAGGTGCTTCATGTATCATAATGACCAAGTAACATGACTGCGGAAAAAAAAAATCTAATTGTATTTTTACTATAAAATTGATCATCGGGCGTAACTTTTGATGAATTTTTCGGTTACAGGATTTGCTTTTTCAAAAAACGATCATTGTCAAAAAAAATGAGCGATGCAATTTTACCTTTTCAGAAAGTGCTATCGGACGAAGAATCGAGAAGCCTACAAACGGGTATCTGACTATTCCACACTTCACTTGCTTTCTGTTACATTCAGTATTTCTCTCGTTCTTTAAATTTGGTTCCTTTAGTTGAGGTTTATATATCGGACATAGAACCTAAAGAGACGAGTAAAGTTCTAAAGTAAATACTCTTTAATATCATTCCTTTATGAAATCGACTGATTTTTATTTTTCTACAAAGATTCATACAAAGGTATTGCCCGCAATCCAAAGCCTTGGATCATGTCAAGAGAATAAAAAGAACATATCACAATGAAGGTAGATCTTTCCTTCCACCTAAGTGACGGAATGGTAAATTTCCAGTTGATTCTAAATTTGAACCGGCAAAATCATATATATTTTAATAATTTTGCGAAGGATTCACTTTAAGCGTTCTCATATGCCTGACCTCTTCGATATCAGTTTATGATTTAAATCGTTTGATTCAAGAACACAACCTTGAATCGACAATTATCCCCCGGATCCACGAAGTATCCCAATATCCGGCAATTTCCAGGGCTCAATTTGAAGAATGGAAAAGGTTATGGCCAATCAACTTTCGCGAAGATCCAAGGTCTGTGAAGTTGTAAATAAAATTGATTCCGATTATCTTCGATAAAATGGTTAATGTAATAATTGCAGGGATTCCAATTTTGCACCTGGAGAAATTGAAATTCTTAAAAGTCACATGATAAAAGCAATTGAACTAGCAAAGATTGCAAAATCTCGTGGAGAGGTAAGACATAGCCCGTTGCGCCTCGTCTATTTGACTTCGAAGTCCTCTTATATTATAATTTCCCTGAAGGTGCCTATTGGTTGTGTAATAGTAGATCCAAGAAATCGGGGTATCCTATATGAATCCTATGACACGAGGACATCTTCAAAACATTTCCTTCGACATGCTATTCTTAATTGTATAAATGCTATAGTTTTGCCTGGGAAATCGGATAGTATAGAAAAAAATGGAAGTGATACCTTATTGCCACAGAAGAGAAAGGCTGAGGTAGATGAACTAATGCAATCTGAATACATTCCGTTGGTTTCAACTCCTCAAAAATTGGACATTGAAAACGATAAAGTTGCTTACTTGTGCAAAGGATATGATATGTTTATCACCCATGAGCCTTGTGTCATGTAAGCATTACTCTATAAACTATAGTGTAAATTTTAATAATAAGAAATTGACATTTTTTGTGTTGTTAACAGGTGTTCTATGGCTTTGGTGCATTCGCGAATTGGCCGAGTGTTTTATGGAAGGTCAAATAGCGTCTCGGGAGGATTGGGCTCCTGCTATAGAATTCATGCTCATCACGCATTAAACCATCATTTTAAGGCATATAAAGGTTTCTTTGAAGATCAGATTGAGGTTCTTGACATTGATTGTTAATTTATACAAATTTTCATAAAGAATACACATTATATGCAAAGGACTATCAGGTAATGCGCCGAGTCAATTTTTTATAATGAACTCCAATAATATTCATAATTTCTATTTATTCAACTTTAAATTTTACTCGTATCACAAATCTTGACAATTATATTTAGAGTTGCAGTTTATTCCTTTTAAATACATTTTTGGTTTTGATTCCAAACTTATTAAACGCTTAATAGAATTGTTTCTTTTTTTTATTGTGATCTAAAAAATATTGAACTTACTTATGTTATTTAAGTGAAAAAAAAAAAAAAAATGAATTCTAAACCATTTAACATAAGGTAAAGAATAATCACTCGTCGGCATTATACTGTATATAATTTTGACCGGATTATAAAAATTCATGCAATACTTTATATTTTAATTCAAATTAAATTATATAATTCTAGTTTTAAAACATTGATAATATTTAAACTTAATTATATTAATTTAATTAACCTGAATGAAGTCATTAGGATCCATGTCATTTTTTGAAGCAAGAAAAAGAAATGAAAACAAGATCAAGATGATGTAATTTTTTGGAATAACAAGTCAATTGTATCTGAGAGCATGTTGGATATTAAATATTCAATTGAATCATGAATCATAATTATGTTGATATTGTTATCATTAAAAATAAGAATAAGTAAAGTTATTTTAATTTGAATGAACTTATTTGAAGTGATATAAATAAAGTTGATTCAAAATCAAAATTAATAAAAGATGAAAGATTCAATGAAATTTATATTAGTTTTTATCTTACTTATCATTATATATATTGTTTTAATATAAAAGATCAATATATCTTCTTATATTATTGAATATGTATAATAAATAGTTTGTATATTTGATTTGATACTAACATTTTATTTAAATTTTTGTATACTGTGATAAAAATTTCAGCAAAAAAATTAATATTGTAACAAAAAATTCAATAAAAAAATTGATACTGCGATAAAAAATTTGACAAAAAAATTACTGTGACAAAAAATTTGACAAAAATTGATACTGTGGTAAAAAATTTGACAAAAAAATTATTGCCAACAAAAAATTCAAATTTCATGAAATTTATTAAAAAATTACAAATTCAATTAACTAAATTATTTGTCATTTTTCTCTTTCTCTTCCTTCTTTTCCTTCTTTTCTACTTGCTTTTTTTTTTTCTTTAAAAATCTTGTTTGATTCTTTTAAAACTAGTTCCAATTGGTTTTACCTTATTGAATGTTTTCTGAAATTTTTCGCTTTTTTTTTCTAATTTAACTATTCCCATTCATGCATTTTCCCTAGTTTGTTTCTCATCCTTGGAATATATTAATGATTCCTTATATTCAATAATTTTTCGTCTTTTGGATTTATCTGTCAATTTTTTTCTTTTTTTCTATCTCTTTTTCTTGTTTACGTTCCAAAATTTCTTTCAAACTATATATCCAATTTAGCAAGCCTTCTAATAGTATTATATCATAAAAACATAAATTATCATGATATTATTTACAAGTTAGCTGAAACACTTGAATTGATTTCAAATATTTATCCAAATATATCAATAAATCCTTTAACTATAAGAAGTAATTATAATTAATATTATAATTATTTGGTATATAATATTTTGCTAAAAAATATTTCTTTAGAACATTAACTGTAATCATATGTATTTATTCTTTTTTTGGTAGGATTTTTCAGATCACTGTTACTTTTTTTAGATGAATATATCTTTGTTTCTTTAAATACATCAATTAATTTATTCTAATATTTAGCAACTTTTGTTGACCTTTATTCAATAAGTGATTATATGCTTTTAATTCTTTATACTCTTTTTTTAATTATTCGCTAAAAATTAATACTTGAAGGTAATATAAATGCAAAATATTATTAATCTTACTTCATTTAATCAGCTATTTGCATGTAAGTGATGATTGTCTGCTTCCAGTTTTCCTGTTTATACCTTCCGATATTTTCCTCTCTGATAGTGATGTAAAGTATTTAATTATTTGTTTATTTACTTTCATAAGGCATTAAAATATGGGACTATGAATTTTATTAATTCAGATATCAAACTTTTGTAATATTTTTTTATTTACATTACTCGAAAAAATTTCATTTACCCTCAGTTTATATTCATCAGGAATGGTTTTCATTAAGATCTTCATTTCTACTCTCATTTTTTTTAATTTCAGCTCATTTTAGGTAACTGGTTTTACTGGTTTTACTGGTTTTGCCTCTTTACTACTCCTTCTAAATTGAATTCTTCAATGCTTTTCTAAACTCAGCAAACTTTTAGATTTTGGAAATATTAGCTACTCTAGATTCTACAACTACTATAGGATTAAATTCAGGTTTCACAGATTTAAGCTGATCAATTTCCTTTTTTGGATTTTTTATTTCATTTTTTTACTATTCTGATTCTTCAGAAAATTTCTAATTGTTTTACAAATTTGATATTTTTTCTTTCCAGTATTTTGATCTATATGTAGGGATCTCAATTTTTATCCGAATTCAAATAATCCATGAATTTGATCTGAATGAATCAGATTAGATTTTAAATTTTTTGATCCGTTTGTATACGAATCAGATACAGATTTCAAATTTTGAAATCCGATCTGATCGGATTCTAAATTTTGTATCCGATCGGATTTCAAGTTTTAAAACTTAGCCTGGTTAAATAAAAATCGGCAGTTTAAATGTAGCTATTTAAGGTAATTAAAAAAAAACACCCTGATTTTTTTTTTATATTCCTTTAACACCTTTACATGTTTCTTTAAAATTTTGTGATATTTTTTACGATATTTTTCTCCTTGCAACATTACTGGTATTATTTATATCAAA
>CAJVPT010002006.1:0-19039 GCA_910592055.1 Acaulospora colombiana | reverse complement strand
ATGAAAATGTACTTTTGTCTTCATTTGATTAATAAACTGATGATCTAGCCTGGCTACGGGTACTCAAAAAAAAAAATAATAATATTAATGTAATGTATATAAATATATAACATTTACTTTAATAAATAAAATGAAACTTAAATTTGTTAGTGGATAATCGAGAATTAATACTTTAAAGTTCGCAACCCGCATTTTCTATACTATATGCCGATCATTTTGGATGTACCAATTATTATAAGGTATTTGCGTAAAATGTTTTTCTTCTAAAAATCGATTTTATCTAAATAATATTTGAAACCGAATACACTTCAATCGGTATAAATAAGGCAACCAAAATACTCAACGGATGTTACGTATTCGGGACGTAAGCTATCTCAAAAACAGGCGACCCACCTTTTAAGTAGGAGCTGTTCAATGGCTTTACGCACGTACGCACTCAGATATGCGCACTAAATAAATAATGTATATTTAAAATATTGCCTATCTTTAATTCATTTTCGTGTACCAATAAATAACCTTGTCGTATTTGACCTTTTGAAAATACAGTATTATTTTGCATTGATTCTGAATTTGGTTAAGCGATATTAATAAGAGAGGTCACAATGTAACTTTGGATTTTTTTTAGGCTAAATTGATTAGGTAAGATATCGAAGCCCGGTCGTGTCAATTGCTTGTACTTCGCTGTGATGGTCGAGGAAGAGGAAACTTGACACAGGATGCTTTTGGAAATTAAAAAATAATACATCGTGAGATAAATATTACGTAAATGCTCGTAAACGCCTTTGCAGTAAACAAGTTCCCCGCACATACAGTCAGGTAATTAAGAATTACGTAATACGCAAGCACCGTACGTTGTGACGACGAACTTGGATGTGGTACGCGATTCAAAAATCTATTTATGTCCCTGAATTTTCGTCCACGTAAACGTGGATGCACATCTGGTACGTACATATATGCATTGTTTTCACAAACGTAGAGGCGATAATGCACAAGCATCCTTAGCCCTGAGAGTCACGCAGATCCCGCCCAACGCCTACAAAGGAATGTGAAATGCATAGATATCCTTTTGACACGCGTGACACGACATGCTCGCATGAAGTTTTACATGTGTGTGTACGTATTTAAAGAAAATTTGGGTTCTATATCAAATCTTTTTGGGCTTGTTTTGTTGCATATAGATTTATACGCATAGAGTAAAGTTCCAATTATTGGGGGGTTTTTTTTTATTTTTTTTTAAAAAGATCTTGACCTTCACGCATATGGATGATAATGAATGAATTAATATTCACGCATATACTTTTACTTCTCACGTGCACTTTAATATCGTTATCCTATCTTCCATCTTGTTCGGCATTTAAAATTTTTAATTTTACCGAAACCGATGAAAACTTTCTTCCCGTTGAAGCGAGATCCACGAACGATGGAACGGTCATAATACGCCTCGCGCAAAAACTTCCAAACAGTCAATGCCCAGAATCGTTGGTGATGATGCGATATGTACGACCGAATGGGAGCTTAGTGACGAATAATGTGCAGTTCAATTTTTCCTCGGTGAATTTTTGCCCGATCGATAGGTTGGAATTTCACCCATTGACCGAAAATTTTAATCTTTTGACTTATTTGGAGGTGGTCAACAGTACTCCAAGTGATTACTGGGTGCAATTTCGAGCGATGGTTGTTGGGTGGGATGGAAAAGTGTACAATAGGTATCACCACATTCACGATTGATTGTTCAAGTGGACTTTTTTTCAACACTGATTATGAACTTTCTTGCCCCATATTTCCGTTAGTGAATTTGCTCCACTAAGCTCACCATTTTTGGCGAGTACGAAATCGATAATTACGAGGACCATCTTGCATAACGGAAATGTTCTATGGGCATTTCAATTCAATAATTCGAATTCGATCAATTGGGTTCGATTCACTTCCTCGTACGTTACATCCATCATAATGTGAAAATTTAAAGTACGCGAGCTGACCCATCTTATGTTTATATAAAAAAAAATAAAATAAAATAAGGTAGGCATGACATAACAGCGACGTCAAATGCAACCACACCTCCGGATATATCGATAAATGCGGCGGGGACATTTTCACTGCCGATAGTTAGCGGTTTTACATTAAGGCTTCTAGATTTCACCACTTTCTACACTTTTGACAATAATTTTGCTATCGCATTCTCTGCTCTTTCGTTGGGTACCACGGCCCCTGCTGCATTTGTTACATTTCTCTTCGATATCAACAGTGACTTTGTCAACCCATTCCCCATTTACCAACCTAACTTCCCATTGTCTCTTCTCGAAATTGACGATTGTGGTGAAGCGACTTTCGAGGGAACAGGTCTCCAATGTATCATCTCCGGAAAAAAACCCGGCGACTCAAGTACATTCCAAATCTCATCTACCTTTCTCACAACGGGGCTCATATTGAATCTTGATCCGTTGACGGATGTTCAAAATATCACCAATGTGACTGATGCAAGATTTGACCCATTATATTTTGGAGGATTTTTGCAAAGGTTATTTACGAATGTCGGGATAGAAGGGCAGGTGTATGACTCACAAGGAAATTTCAAATCCTCGTGGGACATTCCATTAAATCTGACTGTGAATTCGGTAGGATTTGGAGTGTTTTTGAACAATACAGTATTTTTTGTGTCGGGTAGTGGAAAAAGTGGGACATGGTCGATTATTACCACCGACCTGCAGAAGGTTTATGCTAATGGTAGTGAAAATTTGGTGCTGGTTCATTAATTTCCAAAGATTCCCCTTTACTGACTTTTTTCTTGTGACATACTACACGCAGTCAGCGGGTTTATAAGTCCCAACATTGCCACGACTTCATCACCAAACTTTTCGCAAGTTGCACTGGAAACGACATCACTCACAATCACGTTCAACAAGCCAGTAAGACCCTCAAAAGGGAACATCTCAATATATCAGCAGAATGAAAATAATGATTTATTACGGCAAACCTTCTCAGCCAATTCCAATTTCGTTACACTGGATCAGAATGATACTTATATGAAGGTGACGGTTCTTGAAAGTACGTTCGATCAGCCTTCGAGCAATTATTATGTGGTAATCGACGACGATTTTGTGGTGACGGGAGCAACAAGTGAGGCTGTTGCTGGCGTACCTCCGAGATTCTGGATGTTAAGCACACGTGAGTTCTCGAATGGCATCCAGCGTTCTGTGATCACATGGTTTGAACAAAAATTAACTTAATCAAACATCTCAGTGAACACCAGCGATGTGCTTACAGGCAAGAATATTCTTATTTGGCATTCAGTCGAAAGTATGATGAATATGAATTATATAAATTGATTGACATTTGTCATGTGAATAGGCACGACAACCGGATTTATCCGTCTTTCGAAAAACGCCACATCCCTCTACACTAACCTTTCCAATTCTAATAAGTCTTCGTTCATCAATCAACTCCTCTCACAAATTTCACTGGCGCTTCCAATCTCTCCCGACCGTATTTCAAGTTCATCTGAATTTCAATTTGAGACGAGGGTCACAACGGATCAATTACTTTTACCCATAACCATAGCGGAAACTCGGAATACCTTGGAAAGGAGTGCTACTAGTATGCTAAGATACTTGGACGTGATGATTAGGAATAAGTGGATTACGGCATTGGCAGTTTTGGATAAATGGGAAGGAGTTGATGAGGATTTTGGAGTTGATCTAATATGTGAGTTCCTGTTTGGTTTCTTGGTCCAGCTCATTAAGACAACGGTCATTTGTTCTTGCTTTCTGATATTTCGTTTTTACTCGTAGCAAACGGAGGGGTCAATTATAAATATGCGACGCTCGGAATTGCCTTATCAATTCTGGCTGTTTTGGCGCTTTGGTACGTCCTAACCAGAAAACACAAAGGGGTAAGTCCTGATTTATTTCATGTAATTAGAAACTTCATGATTAAACGTAATCTCCGGTTCTTAAGTTCTTGATTCTGACTTTTGATTTTTATTTCACAGGGAAGAATATGGATAGTATTAAAACTATTACTGATATTGGTGGATTTTGTATTTGATGTGCTATTTGTTGTGTACCATGGAATGGATCTTCCATGGTTGCACGGGTTGAGGTACGTAATTACGTACGGTATACTTCGAATTCATCAATCCATCACCAACGCTCACTATCATTATTGACGCTATCCATCTAGCGTATTGCTAATTTCGCTTCCAATGGCGTTAAACACAACGTTCGCTGTTCTCTTGTTGATGCATGAAATCAACGAAAACCCATTCTTCTACGAATACTATCAAAACTATGCTTTTGAATTTATAATAGTATCATTCTCGGCGATTGATGTAGCATTCCTCGAATTACTGGATTCGAAGTTGGGTGGTTGGAGGATATTTGGGGCAAGCTACTCCAAACTAGCAACAAGAAGTATCTTTTGGGGAGGCGTAGTGTCGTTTTTTTTGGAGGACGTGGGACAGTGGATAGTGCAGGTATGTATGTTAAACTTTGTAACACGAGAGATAATGATGTCGTGACTGCGGAATAGTCAATGTTTATATATATTTTCTTTTATTTATTTATTTTATTTTTTTATTTTTTTTTTGCGCAACAGATTTTGTATAAAATAGATATCCTAGAATACGGTGTCATCCCGTACTTTACGCTGGTGACCTCTACACTGGTTATAGCTTCACGTTTGGTAGAATGGATTCACCTAATTTTATTTGGAAAGATAAAAAAGAAATTTGAGATTACTGAGGAAGATTTTAGTTGAATGTCAATCAAGAGTGTGAGGAAAAACACGTGAATATGAGACAATGGATTAGTTAAAAATATCATAGAATTCGTTAAAATTTCTAATTAGAATGTTATAATATTATAATGTAATATTTAAGATGTAGAATTAGGCGTTTAATTTCAGTCGATGGCGACTAGAACTATTTACTGTCATAGACTTTGATTAATAACATTTTACCTCACTAATGACGTCCATTAAAAGATGAGATATTATTAAAGTGAGAACTCGGATTCTTCTTAATGTCCCGACTGTTACATATTAAACTGTATGTACTCCAAATATTATTGTACTGTAGAATAGAAAGACTTTTCGAAACATTAAAAGATGGATTTAAGAGGGCCAGTGTGAAATGATAGAGTTTGACGACGACAGAAAGGTAATAATAACCATTGTTAAAGAAGAAATAAGGAACAAACTTTTGGTTTACTTATCAAACTTCTAAAAGATTTCGGAACAGAGTAAGTATTAGTAACATGGAGGCTGATATGTCGCACATTTGTGAACAACAGTTGTTAGATGAGGAGGTGACGCCGCGACATCTTTAACGAGTTAAGGGAAAAGGAAGCTTTCACTGTGCGTTGCACAATCAGGTTAAAAGTCCAAAATGTGACCAGGGAAATGAATAAATTCATTCTTTTAAAGATTCTGTTGCTCATCAGTCTATCTATGAGAATAATTCCGCAAAGATAAAGCAAAACAAACACTATATCAAGAAAACCTTGATTATTGATCACGTCACAATATAATATTTAGCCGAGTATACCCCCAAAGGAATGAAAATTGGCATTTAGCAATGAACGTATAGGGAAATCTATGATGGACGTAACTGTCGTTACTGATACGAGCAGCATTTGTAAGCCTCGTTCTGCAGTACGCAATTTTATCTCGTCCAGTATGTCTGACGTGCAATTCGGAGAGTCGCCTCTATAATTCACGAAGGTCATGTGCTTATTATGTCTATGCTTCCTATAGATGATATTTTGTCATTATACCTCCTCGAAAGACATCATAGAGTATTGCGATCATGAATTTGCTCAAAAGACTGCACGTTTTAGAAGGGAAATGCTTCGCTTCGGTATTGGTTACACGATCTGACTACGTACCTATTTCTCTAGTAGCTTACGCGGCTGTAAGAAACGTCGATACAACTTTATTTGATAAGCATTTTGAAGAAAATCAAAATAATTTAGTTGAGGTATAAAGTATTGGCTAACATACGGCATAAATTATCATTTAATTAAAGATATTGTTACAGAAAAATAAAATGAGAAGTAGCTAATATATAGCATATACTGTACATTTATCATTATATATAGTAAAATGAAAATTGTAAGCTTAGCTTTCTTAATTTAAAAAATAAGATATTTAATAAGGCCGTTACCCTATTCATCAATTAATATATGCGGTGTTATGATTTTCTTAAACGTAATAAACTAGTAATTTGCTGACCATGCGGGTAGTATTTAACAATGACGAAAATTGATAATAACTAAAAAATTGTAAATTTATATACTGAGTATTATATAATGTTATGATAAATTTGCAAATGAATTTATAAATTAAAAATAAATTCAATAAGCAAGCTACAATAATGCTTTTTAAAGAAAACCTATTGCTTAATATTTTAACTTAAATAACTTGATATTTATATTATAATCATATTTATTTATTTAATTTTTATCAAAATAATATTTTGAATTTCTTGGGATTATAATTATATTGAATTATTAATATTATCAAAAAAAAAAAAAAAAATAAACTTATTACTTTTAAAATTAAAACAAATTAATACAAGTAAAATCATATCAGTATTTTTCAAAAAAATTTTATTTTTTATATATCTTATCTTATAAATAATATCCAAGTATTTTTTATTTTATTTTTATTATTTCAAATACTTATATAAAATAAAAAATTGATTTCAATTTTTTCACAAATTTTGATTAAACAGATAACAAAATTAAAAATAATAAAAATATTATTATTGTTGAACTAATTATATATATTTTATTAAATGATTGTCAATTATTGAAATTAATTAAAAATCTTTGATTACTATTTATATAACAATCAGTGACTCAATTCATAAATAGTAAATTTTATTAAAAGGTATAAAACCATAAAAATATATTTAATTATATTATTAATAACCAATTCTTTCTTCTTATATATTAATTACAAAATTTTTAGTATCTCTTATAAAATTCAATTCCATTTCTTGACTATAAACATTTTCAATTTTTTTAAAATTTTAGGTTTTCTTTTTTCTTATTTTTCTTAATAATTCTTTATAAATTTTAGACAAAGTTAAGATTAAGACTATTAAACAATCACTTGATTATGGCAAAAACTCTTCTTTTAAGAAAATTTTTAGTTAAATAACTAATATGTTTCAGATTATTATTTTATTAAAGTATTAATTATTTTTTATTATTGTTTTAATTTAAAAAAATTGTTTTTTTAAAATTTCTATATAAAATTGAGAGTTCATAATTTTTGAAAGATAAAAAATATGACCTGTGAATCCATAGCATAGTGATAGTGCTCCCAAGTCACCAAGTACTATTTCTGAGTTCAATACCACTGTGAGACAATACTATCTAAAAAGTTAAGGTGATATAAGAAGATCTCATCTATTCTATGATAATGATCTAGTCATTTCTGATCAAGACCCCATCATATCATTGATATTTAAAGATCACAAGATATTTCAATCAGTTTTAATGCTAAAGCCATCTTGTCACAAGACAGGTTCTATAAGCTCTTGCAGATAGGTTGAAGATCTGCTTAGCTATGAAAATTTCAGGAGTATTAATGAAGCTTAAATAAGTTAGTTAAAAAAGAGTCTCTATCAATTGAGATTTGTCCAAGACTTCATATAATTTTCTCATAGGCTGGCTATAATACTATAGATTATGCAAAAATGATTTTTGATAAAATTAAATAATATCTAAGACTTCACGTGGGTACTCCATAGGTAATGATAAGTCCTTAAAGTATTTAGTATATAAAATTTTGCAGATACTTATGTCCCTTTTTGAGGGACAAAATTCATAGCTCTTTACTTTAGTAAGAACAAAAGTCAAGAAATGTTATAAATCAATGATTTGAATAATAGAGAACAATTGTAAGTAGTTTTTTTATAGTTATTAATTTAAAAATTTTAATGTTTCCTAGTGAGGGACATTTGATTTATATCCTTGCCTCCCCCTTTAGAAACCCATATTTATCTATAGACATACTGTAATAGATATTGTAAAAAGAATACCAAGTGGGACAAAATATAAAAAGAATATCCTGTACCTTAATCCAAAGGTGTAAATCAAGAAAAGGCACAAATGTAAAAAGATAGGTAATAGGGCTTCTTCTAATAACAAGCCATGTAGGTGTTGATAATAGCTTTAGGACTACTTATTACAAATGTGAATTTATTACTTAATTAAGTTATAGAGTCACTAGTAAGGGAATATATATAAGTTGTATAAAGAATATAGTATAGTACTATGTAAAATGTATTTACAGTACTTCTATAGCTTTACTATAATAAATTGACTTCATTTACCTGAGTTAAAAAAAAAGATAAAAAATATTACTTTTGCTATGTTAAAAATATATTTTATATAAAAATTTTTTTTTAATTTTAAAAATGTACTAGATAAATCTATAATACTTGTATTATAGAATAATTATATTTTTAATAGTTAAAAAGAATTAACCTATGGGTCAATAGTGCAGTGGTTAGCACTCCATAGATCAAATCACAAGATCCAGTTTCAATTCTACCCCAAGACAAAAACTGATATGAGAAATTGAATCCATCCATTGGCGTAACTATAAACTAACTGATGTTTCTAAATATAATATCTGGTTTATATCTAAATTGTGATCAGGTTGTGATCCGAATCAGATAGGATTATCACTGATACAACCACATTATCAGAAATGATAGCAAGAAGAGTAGATC
This sequence comes from Acaulospora colombiana, assembly GCA_910592055.1. Taxonomy (NCBI): domain Eukaryota; kingdom Fungi; phylum Glomeromycota; class Glomeromycetes; order Diversisporales; family Acaulosporaceae; genus Acaulospora; species Acaulospora colombiana. Next base: position 10,296 of record CAJVPT010002006.1, on the reverse strand, counting down.
CTCAAACTGGTAACATGCCTCTCAGGACCAAAACAAGAACACAACTCATATGAGGACACAAATGGCTTAAGATAAAAACTTGTGCACAAGAAAGAACTCTTTCAAAATAAGCTAGTCCTGGTCCTTATACATATGACTATACTGCCTTTCACAGACTTGACTATTAGGAGGCCTTGGTGGGAGGAGAAATTTGTGAACCACTCCAAAGGATCAAAAACTGGGATCTAGGATACTGAATTCGATGGCCTGATAACTAGAATACTCTTAAGAAAAAAAATTGTTCTAGGAATAATTAAGACGAAATAACATGGATTTTCAATTTGTGGTGAACTGGTAGTGGTTATATATAGCATTAGTTTAATATATATATAGCTATTTCTATAGATATGATTTACTACTCATTTGTAATAACTTAATAATTTCGATTAATAAAAATTATAAATTAAGACCATGGGGCATAACCAATGTATAATATTACCAAGTCCGGACTCACCAACTACATGAGTTATAAAGAGTTTCGAGATGAACTCCACACCAGAGTAGGTTCAGATAAATCTTGATAAACACCTAAAAGACAGGTTTAAAGAACTATATATAAAACTAACAAATATCACAATGGAATATACACTTAAAAATAGTTACTTTCTATATTTCTTTTTCTTTATAATATTAGTATTAGTGGAGTCTTGACATACTAGCACTCACCAAGATGGACTGCAGCAAGTCATAGGTTTTCTACTTTAAAATATTGAGTCATAGTGTTTTTTTATTTCATAAATATATAGACTCGCAATTAAATTTGCATATATAAGCCTGTGTTAATGAATTAATAAAAACTCAATAGCAGGACTTTGCTAGTTTAAAAAAAAAAAAATAGTTAAAAAAATTTTTTGTTAAAAAATATAGTTTGTAACCAATTATTATAAAAATATTTATAAACTTATTTAACATATTTTTCTTTATATATAATTATAAATATAAAAATAGCATGAAAGAAAAATTTTATTTATTTATTTTTTTTTATCAAACTAGATATATGTACTTTATCAAATATATGTATACTTTTATATTGAAAAGTGTATTACTAAAGCTAATTTTCTACAAAACTCTTTCCGCTGATCCTTTGATCACACACAAAAAAGATGTTTACAAGAAGTTTTATGCTTCTTTGCTAATAAAGTCTTTACACTTTCATTAAAAAACTTGAAGCTTGTCTTCATGTATCTCTTCTACTCTTCTACTTTTTAATAAAAATTTTTGAATAAAAACTTGATCCTCTAATGGCTTAAAAATACTCAAGTACACACTTCCTCTACTAAGGATAAGAAAGTTCTAGGAAGTAAAAGGACTGACAAGTAGAGTGTCATCTTACAAAGCTAAAAGTAACAAGAAATAGAGGTTTTATTAATAAGGGAAAACTTATTATCCATCTTCTTACATACTGTCTTGTATTCTCTTAAAGTGTCTATAGTTTTTTACAATTTTCTTGAAGGATTTTGCCTACCTCAATTTGATCCTGAATTTTTAGTAGCACAATGTCACCTGGTATCTGATTGGTTGACATGAAATATATTAATACCTGAATGTAAACAAACTCCTATTGGTCATCTCATGTGTTCTAATAATATTATTCGTGATAAAAAGAGCTAATTGATGCCTCGTATTCACCCTACTTCTCTAATTGAATTAACCTATAAATTAAGTTCCATAAGATCAATAAGATATAAGCAACAAGTCCCTAGGTAACAAAAAAGCCACTATTCATTCAAGCTAAAGTCTTTCTTTCCTATAATCCCAGTTAGGCAAAGTTCAAGACCAAAGTCTTTTTTTTATTCTAGTTAGGCAATAAGACCAAACAATCTCTAGTTTATATTAAGCTCCAACTCTTTGATTACAGTTGAGAATATATTTCTTCAGAAGTTGTTGAAGAATATTACAATTGACAAGAATTCCACCACTCTTGAGATTCTTCCACTATTACAAGGCAAAAGAATTATCAGAAAATCTGGCCTTTTGATTAATAGAAGATATATACCAGTAAAATTTCTTTAATTAAGTATGACTGCTGAAAGTTATAATACTGAAACAACATGACCTAGTCCTTACTAGGTTACATAAAAACCTAGAGTCTATCATAAATCATTTCTCTACTACAAGTGAATAAAAAAATTCCTGTTCAAAGAAAGTTGGAATCAAGTGTGTCCTGAAAGTAAAGGCTCTCACTAAGCAATAAGTCTCCTCAAATGGTACACAATAAGAAAATTAAGATTAAGAATGGATAAGTTTCTCAGATTGTCAGGAAAAAAAAAGATATCTCAATCAGACATTTCTTATTGAAAAGAGGTCTTAAGAAGCAAATCTTTGAAGGAAACTGGAAATATTTTTTTTTAATTTTTAATTTTTCATTTTCTTGTTGTTTACTTAGACATTTTTAGATATCACTCCTCCTCTTTTTCAACCCATCTTTTTGTAGTTTCCTGTATTCCAGCAGCTTGATATGACATATAGCCGTGACAACCTACTGGCAATGATAGATATTATGGAGTGAAATATTGTTCCTAAGGCTGAATATAGAGGCTTTTGTGCTTATAATGAGTTAGTTAGATTAGAACAATAGTTTAGCTATAGTATGTATCATACTGCTTGAATAAAAATGTACTTCTGTTTTCAATTGATTAATAAACTGACAATCTAGCCTGGCTATGGATACTCAAAAAAAAAAATTTAAGTTTCTACTCAACTTTCTTATTTATATTTTAAAATTTTATTAAAACTCTAAATACAATTTCAAAAATAATTTATTACTCTATTAAAAATTCAGATAAAAATCTTTCTAACTATTAACTTCATTATTTATAGGTTACTACTGCAAATTACTTTGCAATGTTTTAACAAAACTTAAAACCCAACCATTTTAATTTATATCACATTTTTTTTATTAGAATTTTTCAAAGACTTTTATTTTCTAGATTTTTCTTTTTTGATAGTGATTTTCTTTTCTTTAAGAATATGGTTTTCTGATCTAAAATATATAAAAGTCAAAGTTTTTTTATCTTTTTTTTTTTTCTTATTTTCTTGTATTTGTTCTTACAGTATTTGATTATTTTCTCATATTTCTTGTTTCAAATTTATTTTGAACTGGTTATAGACTTTTTTTTACATATTTATCATCTATTTTTTTACTATTTTTCCTATGCATTTACCTTGACATTTTAGGTTTACTATTTTTAAAATAAAATTATTTTTTATAAGATTAGTACAAAAACTTAAAATATTTTAATTGATTTTAGAAGTTAGTTTTACTGCTTTAAAGATTTATTTGTCAAACTTTCTTATTTCTTTTTGGTCATTAAAAATTAGCCTAAACTTTTCTCATTAAACTTTTTTATTCTTTCTTATAAGAGCTCCTTGAAGTTTTTAGTAATTTTATTTACTTATTTATTTCATATCTCTTGTAGTTAATCTTTATAGATTAAATACTCTAACAAGTGTTTTATAATTTCTTTTTGTTAACTATGTGTAATATATTTTACTTGCTTGTATAGATCCAAATTTTTTATAATTTTTTTTTTTTTTTTTTTTAACCAGCACAGCTATGTTTTATTATTTTTTTCAAATTACATGTGTAGAAAGTGACTAGGACTACAGTACAGGGATGTATATTTAGTAATAGTAAAACCTGATAAGCTGTTGCTACCTCGTGACCTGTTGCCCTTTTCATGGGAAAAAGAAATTAACATGTCGAGGTCGTGCTAGTTGTCATATTAAAAGATAAAAGATAGAAAAGGTTTGTTTGATATTTGATATAATCGTTTATATAGCTGTTTACTATTCTTGCCATATCTAAAGGAGATTTTTGTGTTATAGTTGGATCTGCTTGCTTTTATGCTTCCCTGTTTTACTTTTCACCTGTTTGTTCCATGTTAAAGTGCTTTTGGTTCATTCTTTCATTATGTTTGCAATAATCTTTGATTTGTTCTTCCCATGCATCAGAATTTTTGAGAGTATTTCTGATATCTCCTTCAGGATTGCCCTTTTTATGAGGAGTCTAAGCTTCCTTGGATTGTCCAAATGGAGTCGTCTATGTATAATATCCTTGAAACTCCTCTTATATTTCTTCTTGATTTGTAGAAAAACATTTTTGATAAGGATTCTGTAAAAGTTTTCCTTTAGTGTGTTTGTGTTGTTGCTACATAAAAATGGGTATATTGTATCTTCGATTGTTTCATATTTGTTGCATTTATTGTCTTTATCAACTGAAGGAAATCTGTTATATAGCTTGTGCTGGGTTGGGAGTTCTTTATACCAGAGATTGAATCTGAGCTTTCGCATATAATAGTCATGTTTTGATATATTATATATATTCATTCTGGATGGGTGTATGTTATCAAACGTGTGCTTCCAGTATATGTCTCTGAAGTCCTCAACTGTAAAGTTGTTTCATGTTCTGTTGAGCAGTTTCCACTTGGTAAGTCTAATGACCTTGTTGACTTGCTTTACTAGGTGATTCCCTGAGATGTCTATTGTTGTTTTGTCCCAAATTATCTCTATTAGTAAGAAGCCCTAGTATTGTCTTTTTATGTTTATAATCTTCTGATTGGATTTTATATTCTATAAGATGGGATCGATTCTGGTGAGCCTATTGTCTCTTCATTGAGAAGGATACCAGTGTGTGCCTTTATTTTGTGTAGTGTTATGAGTAAGTCCTGCTGTAGCTTAATAAAGTTGAAGGTATTAATAATTGCTCGGTTGGGTCTACAGGCTTAATTTGTAATTTTATTAAATCGAAACTGTTATATTATTACAAATGAGTAGTTTTACATATAAGTTATAGTAAATCATATCTACAGTATATGGATAGCTATATATATATTTAACTAATGCTATATATCACTATTACCAGTCAAACCTCAAACTAGAAGCCTGCATAATTCTGTCTTAATTATTTCTAAAACAATTTTTTATTAAGAGCATTCTAATTATCAGGCTGTCAAATTCAGTATCCTGGATCCCAGTTTTTGATCCTTTGTAGTGGTCCGTGAATTTCTCCTTTCACCAAAACCTCCCAATAGTCAAGTCTATAAAAGATGGCACAGCCACATGCATAAGGACTAGGACTAGCTTATTATGGAAGAGTCCTTTTTCTTGAGCACGAGTTTTTGTATTAAGCCATTTGTGTCCCCGGATGAGTTGTTTTCTTGTTTTGATCCTGAGAGACATGTTACCAGTTTGGGATCTACTTTTCTTGCTACAATTTCTAGTAATGTGATTGTGTCAGTAATAATCCTATTAGATTTAGATTATAACCTGATCACAATCTAAATATAAACCAGATGCTATATTAGAAACATCCATTAGTTTACAGTTATGCCAATAGACAGATTTAATTCCTCGTATCAGTTTTGTATTGAGATAGAATTGAAACCAGATCTTGTAATCTAACCTATGGAGTGCTAACCACTGCACTATTAACCCATATGTCCAAATTTTTTATAGTTAATTTACTAAAGATAGGTAACTTATTATTCATCAGTTTAATAAGAAAGTTTTTTTGGAGGATTATTTGAAGAATATATTTTATGTGTATTCATCTTTGATTTTTTTTATACTAAGTCTCATATATAAATCTGATATTCTGAAATTCAGTAACTTTATTTTTTTTTATTTTATTTTATTGCATTCACTGATAGATATTATTTATTATTAATATTTTTGATGAATCACTTAATTGTATTATTTAGGGTTTTCTCTTATCACTTGATTTTATAATATTCTTATATAAGATAAAATCTTTTTATTCAATTGTTAAAAGTTTTAAAACTTTTTTACTAAGACATCTGCCTCTTTATTATAGAAATTATTTGAATATATCTTAAAATTTGTGAGCTTTTTATATATATACAGTATATATATTTTTTTAACTCTATATATATTCAAAGAACTCAATATTTTTTTTGAACTATTCTTATATATTCTCCTTGGGTTTTTTTTTTCTAAAGATTTTTGCTTGAAAATATAGACCTACTATTTATACAAATCTCAACTATGCTCTCAATTAAAACTATTAGAAGTACTATTATAATTACTATCAATTCAACTCTTATTAAAGAGAGCTAATTATTTACTTCTGTATGGAACTTGCTTTTCTTTTCTTTTTTTATTATCAGAATTCAAGCTGCTTTTATTTTTATTTCTTCTTTTTTTATACTCTTTCCTTAATATTTTCTTGATAATAGATTTTTTCTAAATAATATTTATATAATTTGCTTTATTATTTAAATAATGAAAGAGTTTTAGTCATTATAAATCACTTCTTTAATTCTTTTTTTAAGTAATATCTTGAGATTAAGGATTTTTAATTCTAGTGTTCTTCTAGTGAACTTTCTTATGTTAAGGTATAATACTATATATTTCTCTTCTATTTCTCTTTCTAAAATACAATTACTATTTTGTATTATACTTTCTAAATATTTAGTATATTTTTATAAACTAGTTTCTTGATTATTGTTAATTTTGTACAAGTAAAATACTTTAATATTATATTGTGTTTCTCCTTTCTTATCTTAACTTTTCCCGAATTACTTGATTTCTTTTGCTTTTTATGATTATCTATAATTTTTTCTACTAATTACTATTAAATTTTATTTTAAAATATTTTGATTTCCATTTTATGTGGTTTTCTTTTCAAAATTTTATGAATTGCTTTAGTTGTTCTTCTAAGAAATTTTTAGCTATAATTTGAAATCATTATAGTATAGATTCCTTGTTTGTATTTTGTAAAAATTAGAGCATCTGTCAATCTTATATTTTCTTAGTTTCATGATTGATCAGTTGATCAAGATATATCAATTGATTGTTTTTATGTAATAATATAACTTTTTTATATTCTTTTGATGTAAAGTGTTCACCTATTCAATTGTTTTTCTTTTTTCATTCAAAGGTATTTTGCTATTTTTAGCTATACAACATTATTTTTATGTCTTTTGCAATTTTGATCACATAAAGTGCAAAGTTACCTTTGTCTATTAGATAATATAATAATTTAAAAGTTAATAATTAAAAGACTTCAAATTTTTGATTAATACTTGTTAAGTCTAATAATCATTGTAATCTCTATTAATCTGAATCATTTAATTTATTACAGAGTTCTGTTATTTAACTTTCTCATTCTAATAACCTATGGGTCCATAGTACAGTGGTTAGCACTCCGTAGGTCAAATCACAAGATCTGGTTTCAATTCCACTCACACACAACAGATCAAGGAATTGAATCCATCCATTGGCGTAACCGTAAACTAACTGATGTTCTAAATATAACATCTGGTCTATATCTAGATTGTGATCAGGTTGTGATTTGAATCGGATAGGATCATCATTGATACAACTGTGTTATCAGAAATCGTAGCAAGAAGAGTAGATCCCCAAACTGGTAGCATATCTATCAAAACCAAAACAAGAAAATAACACATTCGGGGACACGAACGGCTTTATATAAAAACTTGTGCGCAAGAAAAAGACTCTTCTAATCTAAGCCAGTTCCAGTCCTCATGCATGTGGCTGTGCCAGTTTTCACAGACTTGACTATCAGGAGGCCTTAATGGGAGGAGAAATCCGTGAACCACTCCAAAGGATCAAAAACCGGGATCCAATATACTGAATTTGATGGCCTGATAACTAGAATACTCTTAATAAAAAATTGTTCTAAGAATAATTAAGACGAAAATGTGCAGGCTTCCAGTTTGTTGTTGGGCTGATAGTAGTAATACATAGCATTAGTTAAATATATATATAGCTATCCATATAGATATGATTTACTATAACATATATGTAAAACTACTCATTTGTAATAACATAACAAGTTTCTATTAATAAAAATTACAAATTAAGCTTGTGAACCAAAATCACAACAACAACTAACATGATAGACCACATAGACCATTCCTTCAGAATCAAAACCTGGATGGAAAAACTACCTACCATGGACAAACTAAATTAAAGATGCCCAGATATATATTTAAATGACAAGTGCAAGATCTGTAAACAGCACAGAGAAACAAACCTTCATATCTTCTAATGCAGCACAACACAAACAAAACTCCAGAAAGATTATCTACAGGCCCTAACAGAGGAAAGTGTAGCAAGAGCTGAAGGTAAATAGACAGAACCGATTCAAAACAAATGAAAAAGAATATCAATAACACAGGAGTACAATGAAAACATTCAGGTATGGCATCAAGTTGAATGGGAGGATATCGTCAGAGAAGTCATAACACACGGCATGATCAAAGTAGCAGAATCAATAACTAGAAACAGAACTAGAGCACTAGACACAATCAAAAAATTAACACACAAATTTTGACAAGCCAAGCAAGAAGCATAGAAATGAAGATGTGATATTACAATAAGCTGGGAAAAAAGTCAAAACATAGGAAAAAAACTCAAATGCAGGAAGAGATAGGTTAAACAAAATAAGCCAACCATCAGATAATAACACAGAGTCTGGACTTATCAACTACACAAGCCATCAAATCCTTCGAGTCAGATCCAGAGCCTGAACAAGTCCAGGTAGACCTGGACAAATACCTTAAGGACAGGTTTGAGAAACAATATATAGAACTTACAAATATCATAACAGAGAACACTTTTAACAATAGTTACTTCACTTTCTTTTTCTTTTCAATCAATATTAGTACTAGTGGAGTCTTGACATGCTAGCACCCACTAAGGTGGACTGCAGCAAGTCACAGGGTTTCTAGTAATAAAATACTGAGTTATAGTATTTTTTCTTTTTCATAAACATATAGACTTACAATTAAATTTGTGTATATAAGCCTATATTAATGAATAAATAAAAACTTAATGGCAGGACTTTGCCAGTAAAAAAAAAAAAAACTTTCTCATTATAACATTCAAATACTTTTTAAGTTATAAATTATTGGATGATAAATTATATTGTTAGATATAATTTGCATAAAACACTCTTATTCTTATAAAGTTTTCTATATACTATTATTAAGGTGGTATATGTTTTTCAGGACAATATATTATGTTGTATTTTAAATTCTATCCTAGATGTTAATACTATATTTAAAATGTAGAAAGTTGTTTATTTGTTATCTTTTATATTTAAAGACTCTTATTACTATATTAATTTCTTTAAGCACTTATTCTTTAAGCTTTATTATAGTTTTTTTAATTGCCTGAGCAAATTTCTAAGAAGATGGTTTGTTCTATTCTATCAAGCACTTTAATTACTACTTTATTGATACCTATCTTTATTTCTTCTAGATAGCAATTTAAATTCTTAATAGTGATTAAGACTGATTTATTAGTATTTATTTATAAGTAATTTCTCTTGTACAATTTTTAAAATCTTTTCTATATTTTTTTTAAATCTTGCTATCTATATTATATCATTTATAAAGGCTATAGCTATATATCTTAATTTTAGTCTTTTTATAGTTTATCTTTTTAGATTAGAATTTTATATAACTGGTATTTTGTATCCTTTCTATATATTATTTTGAATTTTATAAAAAAGAGGATTATAGAAAATTTTTTATAATAAAGGTGAGAAGGTTTTCTCATGGTCAATTCTATTTTTTTTATTTTAAAAAAGGCTCATTATAATCTTTATAAAACCTTTTCAAGCTTTAATTCTTTCTATTGCTTTTATCAATATGTCTAGACTAATTATATTATATACTTTTGCAGTATCTTGGAAAAGTGTTCACAATTTCTTTTATTTTCTTTATCATTTTTACAGATATTATTAAATCCGAATTGATTTTATTATACTTTTTCCTGGTAGCCTTATATGTTGGGTCCTTTGAGAATATTATTGTTTTTGCAAATATTTTCTATTCTATTAATAAAAATTTTGATAAAATACTTTCTAATAATATTTAATAGGATAATAAGCTTGATATTTGAGAATTCACAATTCCAAGTATAGATTTAGCTATAAGACATATATGACTTTGTTTTCAATATTTTAGAATAACTTCCTATCTTAAGAAATTATTTAGTATTCTCCTTAGGAAATCCTTTTCTTCTTTACTTAACCTTTTTAATATTTTATAATTGATTTATAATTTTTTTATTGCTTTGTTGTTGAGAATTTAAATGTTTTACTTAGTTCTTCTTATAAAGTTGATTCAAATAATTTATTATATCAAGCTTTTTAAATATAGTCTTGTAATTTGTATTTTTCTTTTTCTTTTTTTTTTTTTTTGCATGAAACAGGCCCACTTTATTAAGATTTTTAGAGTACATGATACTTTGATTACAAAGCTA
>CAJVPT010002005.1:0-19045 GCA_910592055.1 Acaulospora colombiana | reverse complement strand
TTGTTCAGCTTGTTCTATTATGTTCAAGTATTTATTCTCTAAAAATGGAGCTAGAAGATCTTCTTCTTTTCCTTGTTCTTTGATCCATAGATAAAGGATGTATTATCTGAGAACGTTGGCTTTAATAAAGGTGGTATAATCGACATTCAGGATTCTAGCAATGATGCTATCTATAATTGAGTATTGGGTTGGACCTGAAGTTGGGTTTATAATGACTTCTTGAGTTGAAGTAATATTAAGAAAGGTTTGTGTAGTCCATAGTTTTTGTTATTGATCATATTTGTCTAATAATTGATCTAAGGTCTCTATAATGTTTGCTTCTCTTTTCTTAGTGACCTGTAAAATCTTGTATTTCCTCATAGACATGTTAATCACGTGATAGGGAGTAAGTTGATTGTGTTTGGTATTGTTGTGTTTTGCTGATGATCGTTGCTATATTTTCCTAGACACGTGTTGGAGATTTGTTTATTCCTTATTATTATTTTGGTAATATGGAAAAATCTTGTTGTTTGTTGTGATGTATTAGTAGTATTTGTTTCACATATATGTTGTGATAGTATTGTTAATATTGTTGATCAGTCAATAATAAACATGTGAGATTATAAGGTTGTTGATAATTAATTTGTGTAAATACGTGGAGTTATAGTGTTGTTGATAATTGATTTGCGTAAACACGTAGAAAGTGTATAAACATTGTTTAGTTGACACATCTTTAAGCTTGTTGTAAAAAATATACGTGTCTATATTTGCGTGACGTAATATTATTGAAATGCTGTTGTTGTGATGTATATGTTTTTTTACTGTATAGTCAATAAAGCTTGGATGTCCCTCTAGGTTTTATGAGTATTTGAACTTGAACTGATTTATCAGTTTGAGTTATTGCTTATAAAGTTTCTCTTGGTATCTAGAAAGGTGTTAACCTGCACTGACCTGGCTAGAAACTTTGTGAGGTTGATGTTGAGCTTCCAAGAGCTTACTGTGAATCAGTTTTTCTTGTTGTTTTTCTCTTTCTAAAAGAAAAATTTATATAGTAGAAGTTAGTAATTTTTGTAAAATTTACTTCTTTTGTACTCTATAAAGAGTTCTTGAACTTGTTTTTGTATGTTGTTTAGTTGTAAAGGTGATTTCTTTTGGTTTCTCTTGTTTTTTTGGCTGGATTCTTTTTTTCAAAAAATTACCAAAAAAAAGAAATTTTCTAAAAATTTGGGGATCAGCGGAAAGAGTTTTTTTTATTATATATAATATAATGTATACAAGAAAACAAGTATATATGTAAAGTAACAAATAAAATATATGTATACATATAACTTGTAATCTAAACAAGTTGATTGATATTCTATATAAACATGATAACAACTTACAAAATTAGGATAGAATCTTTAATATAAATAAATAAATATATTAAAACAATACAACAAGGTTTTTTTTATATTACCTAATCAAAATATATAAACAATAACAACCTCAGAAAAATTTATTTGTAGCCTAAATATAGATTACTGATAAGTATAAATAAACAATTACATAATTTATCAATAAATATAAGTCAGTAACAAATATGAATAGAACATATTATATATTATAGATAATTATTAAAAGAGAAAAAAATATAGTAAATACCTTAATCAACCTCTTAATAAAATATGATAAATACTTTATTATATAGACCTCACAATAATTACTAAAACAAAGAAATAGTAAATTCAATGGATTAGTGGTTGCATTATCAAAAACATATACTATTTTAAACAGTATAATAACTAAGATATTAGGAGTCAATGTGATAACTTTTTACAAAAAATGAATTTTAATTTAACATATTACATATCTTTAGTAATAAGGTAAAGTAATTAATGAAGATTCTCTACAACCTTATATTGATGATAAGTTCATGTAAATTATTAAGAATCCTAAAAGTCAATATAAATTAGAACAATAACTAATAGAGATCATTAAACAAATAAATAATGAATCAACAATAGACAATGAAGTAACAATAATATATATATAGAAGATAGAAGAATTGAAAACATAAAAACTCCAAGAAATAGTCAAAAGATAATATATTAGTGAACATAGCTTCTATACTACTAGAAATAGAGACATTATACTATTAATAAATCATTACTTTATAAAATGAAAGGAATTTCTAAATTAAATGCAATAACAGCTAATATTTCAGGAGAAACAGAAGACAAAGCTAAGGCATATCTAAGTAATATTCTTAAACTTTCATAAAAAGAAAGAAACCTGTTGAAAAAAGAGTTTATTAATAAAAATAAGTGATTGATTTTTTGAATATAATAAAAAGATAATATTATATATATATAGAAAAAGTTAATAAAAAAATTAACTTTGCCATTCAATATATAACACTCCCAACCATTCACAAGAAACAAAAACAGAATAAATAGCATATTTGCAAAATACATTAGGCTTGCCAAAAGATTTTCAGCCCTTCAAAAAAGAATTCATCAATGGCAATGCATGGATAACATTTTGTTGCGAAGAGGAGGAAGATGCATTTCAATGACTTGAAAAGATTAATAAAAAAGAGGAAGAAAACTTTACAATTATACCTATAGATATAGAGAAATGGTCAAACTCTATTCAACCATCTAACAAAAAAGTTTTCCAGCAAACAAAGGATGAAGAAAAAACTACACTAGTGATTACATTTATAGACATTGACCGAAACTACTCACATCAAAAAATCAAATCTGCTCTTGATAAATATGGACATATAACAAATATTCATATTTATAATCATTTACAATCATAACAATGAATCAAGGCATGTATTACTTCTTATAAGGAATATATCAACCTTGAGGAGGAATGGATGATTAATATGAACACAAAAACTATCAGGGTAATCTTTACTCAACATGAGCCTGACGATAATAAAATTAATAGAATTATCAAATAGCATAATTCAGAATCATTATGACTTTATAGAACATATAGCACTACCACTGGTCTAATTACATGAGCAGTCAAACATACCAAAGCCAAATCATATTACATTCCTAGAAATCTATATACACTAAAGAGAAGAGACTATGCAGTAATTTGCTTCTCATTAGTACAAGATTTGAATAATGCTTTAAAACAGCAAATATTTATTCACGGCCATAAACTTACTTGGAGTACTAGAGAACATTTCAAAAAAGAACAAAGTCCTTCTCAAGAAAGACAAGATCATATCAGCAAGAGTGCTAAAGAGTGCTTTGAAAAAGAAATGGAACATGATGAAGAATTGACTCATACTAAAAGTAGTGAAGATAATGAAGAGAAAGTTCACATCAAAATAATACATGGCAAACTTCACTCAAGACAATTGGTCAAACTAATATCAGAAGCAATATTAGAGCCAATTGGTATACAACATCTGAGAATGAAGTAGAAATCGAAAGTGATTTTAAAAAAAGAATAGATCTAAAAAGAAAGGAAAAAAGAAAAAGACGTAATTTTCAAGACAACAAACATACTACTAGAACAATAGAATCTCCTCAATGTTTTGCCACTGATAGTAATAGGGAGTCAATAAAACCCTGTTATAGAAGATGTTGGAATTATAAATCTGAAAGTCCCTATCCTGAAAGTAAAAGCAATCAAGATCCTCTTCATCAGATTGTAAACAATCTCAAACAACTAAATAGTAGAATAAATATAATTGAAGAAAAGACAGGCAGTCAGAACAGGGTAAGAGGAAGGTAATGGAATAATCGCTCCTGAAATTAGTACCAGTCCAATTAACATATACCAGGAGTGAGTTTAATTCACAAGAAGAGTCAAGTTCATCCTGAAAAAAAGGTGCAATTTCAAAAGAAACTATAGATATCAACATCACCCCTCTCAATATAACACATGACACATCACTAGACGACTTTATCAGTACAATTAAAAAAAACACTAGTAATAGAATTGAAAAGGAGTATACATTATACAACAAGTATACTATAGATAACTCTACATTAATAGATACTATTTCGATTGGAACACATAATGTTAAAGGAATTAATACCAGCCTGGATCAACAAAGGATGACAAACTTATATAAGAACTCAATATAAATATTCTAGGCATCTGTGAAACTAAGCTAACAAATAAAGCAGAAGAATTTGCTTTCACTTCACAATAAACTCACAAGTTTTTTCACAATAGCAATAATGAGAAACCAGAGAATCTAAAGTGGGACTCCTCATTAATAGAAATATCAAGAAAAAGTTGGAATCCATTGAAAAAATAGAAGGCTATATAATAGGAGCCAACTTTTTATTAACAAGATATAAGTTCAGTATCTATTAAGTATATCTGTCATTAGAGAAAACTATTAGAGATAGTTACAACAGCTTCTTCAAAACAAAATTTTAAACAAGCAAAAAATTATTTCAAGGTTATAATCATGGAAGATTTTAATGTAATCATTAATCCAATAGCATATCGGCCATCTACCAATAAAAGGATACCAAGATACTAAAAATCTGAAATAGGTCTTTTCAACTTCTTAGAAAACTGGAACTACATAGATATCCAGAACTCTTGGAAAAAAGAAAACATTACCTTCACATGGGCAAACAATACATTATATAGTAGAATTGACTATATCTAGATACCATTAGAAATTAGTTTAAATAACATATATGAATTCAAACATATTCCTATAAAACATTATCAAATAGTGACTATACTTTATTACTGATAAGAATAACAACAAACAATTTGCTCAAAAACCAAGTGCATAAGCAATGTAGAACAAAATGAAAGAAAATACCTGACCCAATTAATTCCACAGCAGAACAATGGGAGAAATTTAAATATTGGATAGAAAAAAATTTTCAGAAACTGATCCATGACCTTCCCAGTCAAATATAAAAAATGGTCTTCAAGAACTCAAAGAAACCTGACATGATTTCAAGTCAACAATCATCAAGAGTGCTTACAAACATCTTAAAAAGAAAAGGATCTACTCTATTCTCAATATAAAGAGAAAAGCTAAGCCTGAATTCGCAATTCCAAAAAAAGACTTCAAAGCCTACAGGAAAGCTAACAAAATCTACTTCCTTTTGAAGAAAATACAAGTCAACTGGGATACAAGAATTCCAATAGATATATAAAAGACTATCCAGAAGTTAAGAAGACTTAGTAAATCTATTGAAAAAGAAATAGTTTCCCCTCAATCACGAGAAGAAATTCCAGAGCTGTTATCAAAGATTACTAAAATAGAGCACAACTTTAGAATAATATATAAAAAGAAAGAAAGTTTCACATCAAAAATCAAATTAAAGAAGCCTTAGAAAGCAGATGTGAAGATCTCAAGTTCAACCAATAATGGATACTAAGCTCAATCTTAAACTGCAAAAGAACAAGAATCATACTAGATCAAGTATTAACCAAGAATCAAGAGGGAATAGAATATATAACTACTGATTCATTAACTATTAAAAGCAAGGTTGAGAACTACTATAAAGAAGTTTTCAAACAAAGAAATGTCAACTTTGAAAGTTTAGATCCTTCTTGAGAAAAAGAATACCAACTTAAAGAGTGGATTAATTCAATATGATACTCATTACTAATAGAAGAAATTAAAATAGAAGAGCTTGAAGTTATTTTACAACACCTCCCAAACAATAAAGCAGCAGGCCCCTTATATGTCAGTTATGAAATGCTCAAGTACTTAGGCATTAAGGAAAAAGGGGTTCTATGCTTGTTGTTCAATAAAGTTTTAAATACTGGGTGAATACCTAAGAAATGGAAAAGTAGTAATAATTATTCCATTCCTAAACCCAAGTCTTGCAAATGTCAACTGAACAATATTAGATCCATTGTTCTTTTAGAAACAGTTCACAAATGTTTTATCAAAATTCTCACTGCTCAACTATCAAGGGTATGTAAACAATATAAAATTCTTAAAGGTTTAAACTTTGCTGATTTACTAAGAAAAAGTACAGCAGAACTCATCTATCAGCTAAATAGTATATATGAAGAAGCTAGAGAAAAAGGGAAAGAACCATGAATTCTCTTTCAAGACACTTCTAAGGCATATGACACAATAGCCCTTTTCATGCTTGAAAAAGTTATAGATTAGATTCGAATCCCTACAACTATCTAGAAGATCATAATAGAGATAGAAGTTGTAGCATTATTCTTCCTACTGGACTTTCTAGCCTGATAATTATAAGAGATAGTATAGATCAAAGAGAAACAATCTCTTCACTATTATAGAGAATTTTTTGTGACTTGCTGCTATGTAAAATCTAAAATAACATTGATTTGAGTTATATAATGGAAGAAGAATAATCACCCGACTTCTATAAACCTGAGGAAAAGGTTAAGCTCTCCCTAAGACAGGTAGTGATAGCTTATATGAATGACACAATATGGATTGCCAAATTTAAGAAAGGCTTGGAAAGTATTTTGAAAGAAGCAAAAAAGTTCTACATAGTGAATGACTCACAAATTAATACAACAAAGTCAATTCTCCTCACTATCAACTGAAATACTCAAGATCCTGGAAGGGTTCAAGCTGGAACAAAGAATATAGTAATTAATGAAATTGATAAAAAGGATCAGGCCAGATTCTTTGATATTTGATTGGGACCAAAACAGAAAAGTCAATATATGATAGATCTAATAAAATCAGAAATCAGGGTGATAGTTCAGGCAATATCTAAAAAGAAGTTGACAGAAAAACATGCTCGTTATGTCATCAATAGAGTATTGATCCCCAGAATAGAATATAGAATACAATATGCACACCTTAATAAGAAGATATATGATGAATTCACAGCTATGTTTAGAAAGGTTTTCAAAAACAAAGCACTAATCTGTGAAACAATATCAAATAGTTGCATCCATAACAAACAAATAATGGTCTCAAAAGTATTTGGAAAATATAATTGAAAAGCTATATATCAGCACTATTCTGTCAGCTTAACAATAGTGAGGCCTCTGGTTTGGCTACTATAATCTGATTGAAACAGTACCAGATCAAAAGCTGAGAACCTGGAAATATCTTAAATAATTCAGTGGCTGCGCACAAGATGATCAAAGGAAACCTGACAACTGCAACATTGGCTTTGGCCAAAGAATTACAAATTACCTTTCAAAGTTGGAGATGGAAGGAAATTTTTAATTATCAGGGAGGTATCTTATCTATTAAGTCAATATTGCAGAATAATAGAGAATATGAAAAGGTCATTCCATCACTCTGTAAGAACAAGATCATGTTTCTAGATCAAATTATTAATTCAACTATTATGATACTCAAGGAATAGAGAACAATCCAAATTCTTTTTAATTAATGCAAAAGTCCAATCCCCTTTTGATACAAAAAGGTCCAAGAAAAGGTGATAGAGAATCATGACCTTCTAAGAAAGTCATTATATAAACTAGACTGGACAGGCTATAATATCTAAACTGAAGCTTTTCCAGTATATATAAATAGAATGAAAATATATTGGGTAACCTGCTCTAGCTCTCCAACAGATATATTGAGATAGACATCATTTTTGAACAACAAAATTTAATTTTTTCCATATCAGTTGACATATAACCCTACTAATAACCATACTTTACTTCAATCAGATAGATTATCTCAAGTAAAAGAAGTAGGTATATCACAAGCCCGACTTCTTCCACAGCTAAACAAACATGAAAATTTGAGAAAAGAAAAACAAGTCCTCTTACCTGACAACCCTACAGATTGACTTATAGCTACAAGGCAACAAGTAAGAACTCCACTAATGTCTAAATCAGAAGTAGAAATCCAGGTAGAAAACTGGAAAGCTATGTTAATAAGATAAGTTATTCAATCAAATGAACACATAAATAAACTTATAAATGTCCTGAATTATAATAGAAGATGTGCAACTACTCAATTTACTTTTTATATTAATGAATTATATAAAAAAGGGACAAAAGATAATGAGCTGAAATGGGTTTGGCTTGGGTTCTAGTAAAAGACAATAAAGTTATGAAGTAATTCTTAGCCGGAGCATCAATATGGCCATCAGCAATCAGGGTAGAGATATTGGCTATTCTAACTGCAATATATATAGCTTCTCGAAATACAATAGTCTCAATATTTTCTGATTGTAATACTGCAGTTATGACATAGAAGTTCATTAGTTCACAAGTACAGATATCAACAAGAAGATGGACAAAGACTACTAATTGACCATTATGGAGTAAAATTAAAAATATAGTTAAAAAGAAAGATCTCACCTTGGAAATTACAAAGGTTAAAGCCCATGAAATCAATAAGTTCAATAATCAAGTAGATCTACTTGCCAAACAAGCTAGATGTAAAAATCCAATAATTTGGTATCAATTATCAGAATTAGGGACAGTTCTAACAACAGCTATATGAAGAAAGCACACTATAGACATCAGTATTAGAGAATTTATTAAAATGTTCAACAAGAAAAAGATTGGAAAAGATTGGACAATACAGAAAAAGATTCAAGAACTATGGATTCAAAATGACAAAATCATTGACTGGTCAACCTTCTAGAATCAGTTCAATCTATCCAACACCTT
Source organism: Acaulospora colombiana (assembly GCA_910592055.1). Classification (NCBI taxonomy): domain Eukaryota; kingdom Fungi; phylum Glomeromycota; class Glomeromycetes; order Diversisporales; family Acaulosporaceae; genus Acaulospora; species Acaulospora colombiana. The sequence continues at coordinate 10,501 of CAJVPT010002005.1, read as the reverse complement.
CAATACCTTTTTCAAAGATAATAAAGACAAAAGCTTTCTAACTAACCTGATCCATAATGAACTTCCAGTATTATTGATATTAAAAAAAATAAAATCAGATATTTACACCATAACAACCTGTTCAGTATGTGAACTTCAAGAAAAAACATTAGGATACTTGTTCGAATGTTCAGTTACTAAAGAAATTAGAGAGGATATATGGAGAAAAGCAAAGAATAAGATTAACCGATATATTAGTAAAGAAATCAAAAACAAAGAAGAAGTTTATCTTACAATCAATGACTAAACAAATAAATAGTTAAACGAGATTCAGCAATCTGATAAAAGCCTTTTCAACACTATTTGTGGATATATAGAAGAGAACAAAACCACTTTCTTGAAGAATTACCTCAAAGTACAACTCAAAATTCTCCTGACAGTCACATAAAGCATAATTGATAAGATTTGTTATAAAATAAGGAAAAATTTCAAGAAGAACATATGGAATAGCCATTGCAAAAAAGTAATAGAGTGGAAAAAGAAGTAGAATATTCCTGAAAAGGACAAATAAATCAAAAGATCTGAACATAGATCTATCATACAAGTTATACAAGAATAGGAAGAAGAACCTATACTTGTTGAAAATCCAGGACAAGAAGTCTTTGAAAGAAAGGAGGAAAGAAATATATAAAAATCATCAAGGATTGGATTTGTTATGGAAAGAAATGGTTTGGTTTTTAACTGCAGTTAGAATTTAGAATAATCTACAGTAATAACCTATAGACAATGAATTTATTGACTAGAGGATTTATCCAAGTCGGTAAAAAAGCAAAATATTATTTTCTAAGTTGCATCTAGAGAAATAATTTTTTGACAATAGGTGAGTTAGTATATGAAAGTCAAAATAATTTGTAAATATCTAATATATATATAATAAAGATAAGCCATACTGACCTGACTGCAGATTAAAAAAAAAAATAATAATAAATTATTTATTTTATATAAAATTTTATAATAATTTCTTTATAATTAAAAAAACAAAATTAATTAAGATTATATTGAAACAACATAACCTAGTCCTTACTAGGCCACATAAGAATCTGGGGTCTATTATAAGTCATTTGTCTACCACAGATGTATAAAAAATCATTACCCAAAGAAGATTGGGACTAAGTGTATCCTAGAAGTAAAGACTCCTATTAGGCAATAAGTTTCCTCAAATGGTACATAAGAAGGAAATTAAAATCAAAAATGAATAAGTTCCTCAGACAGTTAGGAAAAGAATGAATATCCCAATTGGGTATTTCTTATTGAGAAGAGATCTTGAGAAGCAGGTCTTTGGAGAAAGCTGAAAATAGTTTTTTCAATTTTTACTTTTTCATTTTCTTGTTATCTATTTAAACATTTTTAGATATTCTCCTCTCCTTTTTTTCAACCCATCCTTTTATAGTTTTTTATATTCTAGTAGCTTGATTAAACATATGGCAGTGACAACCTGCTGGCAATAATGCAGTAAACTAGGAGGATTTTTAACCAAAGACACTGCAGAGCAAAATATTGTCCCCAAGGTCGAACTTAGAGGCTTTTATGCTTAAGATAAGTTAGTTGGATTAGAATAATAGTTTAGCTGTTATATGTATCATACTATACTTGTGTTTTCAATTGATTAATAAATTGACAATCTAGCCTGGCTACGGGTACTCAAAAAAAAAAAACCAAAATTAGTTAATATATATATTATTAATAATTTGGGTTTCATATCATTTTGAAGCTTCAGAATCAGTGATTAAGTCATATGATTTGAAATATTATATATTCTAACAAATCATTGTTAATTTTTTTTTTAACCACAATCATGCTGTTTTGATGTGTTTTTATTGAGATATTAAGAGATGTCAGAATATTTTACAGACTTTTTCATAAAGTAACTAACTTGTTATTATATATTATTAGTTAAAGGACTACTTTACTTAAAAAATATGAAGAGTTCACTAAGTTAGTTTAGACTAAACAAAACTAAGTCTAAACTAGATACTCTAAGTCAGATTTAGGAGACAATATTACACTCTTCTAGTAGCTTGGCATGGAGCCTCTAAGTCAACCAGAATTATTGTCAACAGTTTGTCACTATCGATTATCTCAAAAAATGATGAATTGCTAAAGTTAGCACTGAGGAAAAGGAAAGAAAAAATACAATTCAAAGCCCTCCAAAAGGTTGATGCTCCATTTCACAGTTTTCTCTCAAAAGGGGTTTGCCTGATTGAAATATTCTCTAAGCTTCATGATGTTTGAGAAACTTAACTATTCCTGAAAGTGATTTTAATAAGAACATTTGAAAAACTTATCCTTCTACTAATATATATATTCACTTATTGCTATAGAAGTCAACACCATATTATGGAAGAGTTTGTCTAATCAGGATAAAGAAATCTTTTCAAAAACTTTGTCTGATTAGGATAGAAGCTTGAAGATCTCAACTTTTGTTCAAAAAAGTTTTTTCACTACCTGGGGAACTTAATAAGAAATGGAAGTTGGATCTTTTTTTTCTACTTGTCACTCACCTTTTGATATCATAATTGTTTCCTGGAGGTTGAACATATATGATTTGAGGGAACACTTTTTCTTAAACTTTCTTTTTTATATCATCAATAATCTATTGAGGCATATGAATATGACCAATAGGAGCTTGTTTATATTTCAAAAACTGATGTATTTCATGTCAGCCAATTATTTTTGATGAGAATTTGTGCTATCCAAAATTTAGGATCAAACTGAGGTAGGCAAAATTCCTCAGAAAACCATAAAAATAGGAGCTCTAAAAGGGTTAAGATAGTCAAAAAGGGAGAAGATAAGTCTTTTTACTGCAGAAAACCTCTATAATTCTCTCACTTCAAAGGTTAGAAAGATATTCAGTTACTTCACAGTCAGTTATTCTTCCTTTGGAAACTTTCTTGCCATTAATATCAAAGGTGTTACTTGGCTTTTCTTAATCACTAGAAGTCAAGTTTTTAAGTAAAGAGGTTTATAAACAATAGGGGAAAAGTAGAAGCGACTCTTGAAGTTATACTTCAAGTTGTTTTAAGAAAAGTGTTAAGACTTTATTAGCAAAGAAGTATAAAAACTTCTTGCAAACATTTTTTATATGTGATCAGAGAATCAGCAGAAAGAGTTTTTTATTTATATAATAAAAATATATAGTTTTAAAAGTATACTATATATAAATATAATTAAAAAATTTTATAATATTTTTTTTCATTAATATAATTTTTTTTTAACTGTCCTAACTGACAAACATAGATCTTTATTGAATAGTAGTAGACTTTTTAATTATATAAGCTATTTACCTAATCTATTTTACTATACCAAATTTAACTCTATATTTCGATCCAGTCAATTTTATTATATTTTATATCATTTTATTAGTTATCTTACTCTATCCAGGCATCTAATGTTCTAAGGATCCACTAGAAGACTTTTATTAATATTAAATGGACAGCTTCATGATATGTGTTCTTTAGATGGTAATTTTGTTTATATTGTTATAGATTACTGTAATAGATCTTTTAATATGTTAAGTCCTGAGGAAGCTAGTTATATTCTAATTGTACAAGGCCAATGGTATGTGCTGATATTCCAATAATTCAATGGTATATCTTACAATCAACATATAGTCTTCCATTGCGTTATTCTTAATCACTTTTCAAATATGACCTTTCAAGGGTATTCCTTAGTCAAATAAGACCTTGTAGCTTCTTTCAAATATATTAACTCCTGTGGTTTTCATTGTAATACTACATCAATTACCAGCCTGAATGTCAATTGTTTTCTCTAATAGCTGTTGGTTCAACGATTGTATGATTCCTTATGATGTGTTTGACCCATACTAGTTATCTTTTTGATTGATATTAATAACCTAAGTCTCCCATCTCTCCCAAAGGATATTTTTTGAGAAGGAATAGATTGCTCACATATTTATTAATAATTTTGAACCAATTAGAATCTTTTCTGGCTTGCTTAATGTCTTCCTATATTTCGAATGGCAAGAATCTTCTTTTTTCTGGTATTAAAACTAATCAGAACCCATATAACCTGATTTATTATATCATGATTAGATTGTGGGTTTCTATAGATTAATTATATATAAGTATATATATGGCTAAATAGTATCAAACTCTTTCCCACTTCAAACAAAATTCGTGAAAATTTCCTTTTATGGTAACAACCCAAAGCGTGCAAGAAAAAACCCAATGCTCTCAAAGAGCCCCTACAACGAACATGTCCAGAAGGTCTTCCAGAGTCAAAGATACAGCTGTGAACTACACTAGCGAGAGAATCATTACTGGCAGTGGAAAAATCGCAAAACCGCTCTTGAAGACCAAACTGTCAAACAAATTCAACCCGCTCACCAGTATCAAGAGAAGTAAAACAGTGGCTAAGAAAGAGAAGAAAACTGAAATCATCCAAGACATGCAGGACCTCACCCAAGATCAAGAAGGAAGCATGGAGCTCAAAGACATGGAATACAACAACACTACAAATCTTAAAAAGAATATCACCAAAACCATGGACACAATAGAGGAAATAAGCATGGAATCAAGATAACTATCACCCATAATGGTAGCATCAATAACAACAACAGTAGCCAAGGAGGGGGGAGAGATCATAAAGAATCAGGAAAACATCATTAATAATAAATACAGCTACGAGAAGGAACAAAGGCCTAGAACCCTAACAACAAGACAACCACACTCTCAAAGACTCAACAATATGCTTGGCTTAGGCAAAGTCTTCATAGATTCAGAAGAAGTACCAGGAAACTCAACACATGAAAAAATCGACTTTATACAAAGCAAGCTGGGACATCTGGTAACCCTGAAGCATGTATGCACAGAGGAACCAACAGGCTCACAGATGATCGTAGCACTTTTCAACAATTACTATGAGGCCCTAGAGGCATGCGAGATCAAGATCACTGACAATGAAATTACCAAATTTAGATTAATGCCACAAATCAGCACACCTGAAAGTAGAGCCCGATCTATCAGGCTCTGGGACATTCCCAACCATTTTACAAAAAGGATATAGCAAGTTTATTTGAGAATAAAACAGTCATAGAATATATTTCACTTCAACTGGCTAGCATGGTTCAATCAGGAATTGTACAATTCAGCTCAGAGGCAGTGTTCGAAGAACAGGCCAGAGCATGAGCTCTCTACAAGAACAACTATTGTATGAGAGTATATCCAATGGTCAAGACTCAGATCATCAAGGAAAAAAGGAACCAATATAGTGCAACACTTGCCAACCTCCCACAAAAGACATCAGCAAAAGAGTTGAAAGAAATTATCGAACAGACAAATATACAGGCTTGCTACTTTCCTCTGAACCAACTTAAACAAAACAAATGGTTTGTTATTTTATATTTCAAAGATACACAAGACTTAGATAAGGCAAGGAAAACCACCCTGCAACTGAAAGACACAGAACTCATATGGGTTACAAGATTAATAAAACTTTGCTTTGGATGTGAGCATAGGAACATGACTTCAATACATGCACTATAGTAAAGAAAGACATAACACAGAGAAATAGAACTAATAGACTAGGCCAACCAAGACTCCCCCCTCCTCAAAGGCAAGGCTTCCAACCAACAAGGCAAGAGAGAAAACTCACCATGGGATACACAATCAACACAAATTAAACATATGCCAGTGTAGTAAAAGGCTCCTCACAGCCATCGGCATAGCTGGAAACACTTATAGAGGCCATTAAACAGTTCCAGATGGACATGAAAGCTATTAAATACCAGGTTCACATATTGGACAAAAGAGTATCCGCACTAGAAGAAGGTCCGCAGATAAAAGCAAAAGGACCAGAGATTATTGAGTTATCTGCTGAACAAGAACAATGGCCATTGAGATCAAGCTTTAGAACTTCATCTTCCAAAGGAATGGATATCAAACAACAACAAGAGTTGATTAATAATAGAATCAATTAAATGGAATCCACAATCGAATCCACCATGAGAGAGATGATGGATTGCTTGGACTCATCAATCGAGGCCTCAGGATCAATAAAACAGATTCCTCAGTATCTCCAAAACAATTATGATTAGAGAATAGGTAGGGAGCACTGCCACCAATAGGCAAGAAAAAAAAAGGTTAACAATGAACAAAGAATAGGACAACTGGAAAATTGGAACAATCAATGTAAAAGGAATCACTACAGAGGTAGACAAGATAGCATTACTAGAATACTGTCAAGAGGAAAAAATAGATGTACCAGAAATAACAGAGACCTGGCTACCCACGAATCAAAAATGGTGAGATGAAGAGAAAAGGTATCAAATATGATCAATGAAACCAGACCAGCAAAAACATGAAGTAGGAGTTAGCATGTTGATGGAAAAGAAATGGGCAACACACATTTTCAATACAGAAGAATGCATCAACTGGGACCTCTTGGTAGACATGACCTTCAAGGGAAAAATCCAATACAGAATACTGATAGTATATAACATGCCAAATGAATCAAAGAAGCAAGATAAAACAAAACTGCATCAATGGATCAAAACAAAAGTTAGTGAAGGAAAAAGTAAGAATATGTTTATTATAATAATGGGTGACTTTAATGAGGTGGCAAATGAACAGTTAGATCGTACAGAGGGGAAAATTAGAGGAGCCAAATCAAGACAGATTATAGATACCCTGACAGCATATAACTTCATAGACACGTCTATCCAATCACAAAAAATTATACATACAACAGACCAAAGTCAGGATACGAAAGTAGGCTAGACTATATCTGGGTCTTCAGTTCCCTACTCCCACATATTGTAAACGCAGAACACATAGCTATAGAAACTGTGATTAAAAGTGATCACAAAATGGTAGTGACACAGATAAACACACCACACACATCATGGTCCAAACTAACAAACAGAAAAAATAAAGAGTAGAATAAGATAGACTTCAGCAACTCTACCCCTAAACAATGGGCCAAGTTCACAACAAAAATGGAGAAGAGAGCAAGAGAAGCACTGAGATTCAATAGACAGATAGCAAAAGAGACCTGGCAACAATTTAAAGTATCAATAATAACAGCTACGAAAAACTTTCTAAAGAAAAAAAAACGCTGGAAGAATATAGGAACCATACAAAAATCAAAATATAAGAAGTTCATGGGGAAACAGATAAAAATAGATAGAATTTATAGAAATTGTTAAGCATGGCTTACAAATGTGGACACAAGGTTATAGACAACATGGATAAAACTTAAGGAAGATATCAGTGAAATAAATATACCGATTTCCTTCTTAACAGAACCCTCCTTTTTTAAGAAGATACAGACACAACTAAGAGAGGCTATATAGCTGAATATTAGAAACCAAAGAGATTTGAGAAGCAGAGAACAAAATTACAAGAATTAAAATCGAACAGGCAAAAGGGAAAAGAATCAAGAAACAAATTGAATAGAAATACAAGAATCTGGAGGAGCATTCAAAAAAATGATCAATAGTATCTTGAACTGACTCACAAGATTCATCGATACTCAGAGACTGATTGAGCACAAGGAAAAAAATGAAGTCAGAATCTTAATGAATCCAGAGGAGATCAAGAGCAAAATAAAAGAATGCTTTCAAGATTGAACTAGACTGAGATGCACTCTGAACATAGAAGACTTTCCACACTGGGAGCAGCAATATAGGCCAAAGTCGAACATTCAAGATGACTGGTTTGACGAGACAATTCAGGAGATCACGACATCAGAGATAAGGTCAGTGATCCAGAACAAAAAGAGCTCTAACGCATCAGGCCCATCAGAGATTCCATATTTGGGACTGAAGAACTTAGGGGAACATGGTACTAAACTCTTGGCAGTACTATTCAATAACATAATAGATACAGATAAAGTTCTAAAGGACCGAAGGAAAGGAAATGTATACCCAATCCCCAAGCCCAAAGACTGGATGGATGATATTAATATTACACCACCCATTACCTTATTGGAAACAACAAGAAAAGTATTCATGAGCATTATAATGACAAGACTAACGCAAACATGCACAAGACACAAAATTTTCTGCAAAAACAACTAGGCAAGCCTATCAGGAGGTAGTATCCAGAAGCTGATCCATATCTTAAATAATGTAATGGAAGAGGCCAGAGAATTTAAAAAAGAGGCATGGATCTTTAGTCAAGATATTAGTAAAGCATATGACTCCATAAACAGAGATATGATGATCTGAGCCCTCAAAAGAATCAGAATACCAGGGAAAATAGTCAAAATAATAGATAACATATTAAAGGACAGGAACAACAAAGTAATCACAATACACGGCCTTATAGAAGACTATCCCATACAGGATAGAATTGATCAGGGAGACACCATTTCTCCCCTCTTATAGAGAATCTTCTACGATCCCCTGCTGCAAGAAATCAAGGACAAACACATAGGATATAAGGTGAGAACAAAGATACTCCTCAACTTCACTCCTCAACTATAGGAGAGATGATTAATAGAAAGGTAAGGGAAGCTGAGATCATAGCAACAGCCTACATAGATGACACCACATGGTTCGCAAACAGCCAAGACAGCATGTAGGCAATCATCAATAAAGCAGCAGAATTCCTTAAGATAAATGTCATTGAAGTCAATAGCGAGAAATCATCACTAATATGTATAAATGTAAGCAAAGAGTCAAGAAAGGAGAGTATAAAACTAAACGAGGTATGGATCCTCCCCCTGCAGCACCATGAAGCAACAAGAATTCTAGGGGTATGGATATCAGAAGATGGGAAGAAGACATGTCAAAAGAACATCATTAAAAAAAAAATAGAAACCACAATAAGAACACTAGTATGGAAAAAAATTACAGACAAACAGATGAGATATATAATTAACTATGCGCTCTTCCCAGCAATAGAATACTTGTTAAATGACCTAGTCCTATCAGAAAAAGAATATGGAAAAATAAGTAGCAAAATCAACAAAGTTTTCAAACATAAGGCTGGACTATCAGCAATGACACCTAACTGTATCATTCATGCAGATTTTGAATATAAAATATTTAACCTCTGGGATAGACAAATCCTTAAGCATGGAAAAAACTTATTCAATAGACTTAATAGCTACAACCTCAATGGGATTACTATACAGATAAGACTTCAGTATATTCAAAATGAGTACTGGTCCAATACCTCAATCTTAACAGATAAGCTTCTCTTCTGAACCAGTAGAAGGAAAAATTTACAAATGATATTTTAAATATGTTGAAACTACAAAGAATTACTTTTGCCTCAATGGAACATGCATGGTTTGGAAAACCAGTCAAAAAGGAAGGCATGGCAATCAAAGATAGGGTTTCAGAGAAGGGATATGATAAGCACATGAACTTATTCAGGCATAGAGGAATTCTCTTTTACGACCAGTTGCTCAATAACAGAAAAACAAGATTCCTCTCCTGGCAGCAAGTAAGGGTTAGACTCGGCAAACAGGGCAGAATGCCAATATGGTACAGAGACCTGAGAGAGCTAGCCAAGGACAATAACTTCAAAGGAACAAACAACAATAAAAAGCCAGCGGAGGAAGATAGAAGTGAGCAAGGTAGCCTAAGCACAAACAGCTTCCAATCAAATATACCAGTACTTTCACATCAGAAACAATCAACTATCAAGTGGCTGGCAACCAAGAAGGACAGGAACACAATTTTGACAATAAAGAAAAACGTACTAGATGACAAAATGATCCTAGTTAACCACATTACCAGAAAGGAACAAATATCACTGCTTTATAAATGTAAAGGCTGCCGTTTCAACATTCCAGAAAACAGGAATCAGTACAAAGACCAACAGCAGTGTATCATGACCCAATTATTGGTACAATCGATTAACATAAAAGTAAAAAAGAGTACAAAGAAATGTATCTCCAAACCACAAGAGGAGGGGACAGAACAGCCATACACTAACAGACTTCAGTCCTCCTCTCAAGACATAGAGCGTGCCCTGAAGAAAATCAAAATACTAATACCAGACACTCCACCATTCACAATATATCTAGACCCATTATCTATCACAAAAACACTGATTGAGAAAAAGCTCAGAGCACCGGAAAGAACAATCAGGAGATTACAACAAATAGCACAAGAAATAACCTCACACAAAAATCTTCAGATATATATAGACGGTTCCTATACGCAATGAAAGGTGAACAGTAGAATGGAAATAGGATGAGTAATCCAAACAGAAGAGGGTATAGAAATTGGCAGGTTTCAAGCAGAAACACAAGATACACCATCCTCAACATGAACAGAGTTGACAACAATACTCACAGCAATCAGCACAATAAGTGCAAACAAGAGAATAAATATTCTTACAGATAGCCAATTTGCAATCAATGTAATAAAAAAGAAAGAGACAAAACAAAAAAAGAGGAATCAAATACCAGAAACTCCAAATAGGTGTTTAGTTAATACAATACAGAAATTGATCTCATTACAAAACATTACAGTAGTATGGACCAA
>CAJVPT010002004.1:0-19056 GCA_910592055.1 Acaulospora colombiana | reverse complement strand
AGTTAGTATATAAAAGTCAAAATAATTTGTAAATATCTGATATATATACAATAAAGACAAGCCATGCTGACCTGACTACGGGTTAAAAAAAAAAAAAATAGATATAATAATTTATAATATAGATAAATAAAACTAAAATTATTATAAAATAGTTTATATACTTCTAATATAAAACACTATATCTTTTTTAATTCAAATATTATATACAGTAACATGTTATTTATATAAAATAATATTTATTATATATTACTTATACAAATTTCTTTTAATTAGATTGGAATTGAAATTTAAATATTATTTCTAATATATTTTTATTAAGGTCCTTTATATATTTCTTATATATAAATAACTATTTCTTTCTATATATTATTATATCTAATTATTCATATCTATTATAATATATATTTTTATTTTTTTTTATTTTTTTTACTTTTTATTAGATTAATTATGTGTGTTTTATTAAACATTGGTATATTATATATATAAAATATGTCACTAAAGCCAAATTTATTATTAGTTTACTTATTTTGATTATTATCACTCTAAGTATAACTTAGGAAATGATTTATCACTTCATTAGCAGCTCAAATAAAAATCCTTTTAACTATTAATTTTATTGTCTACAGATCACTACTATAGATCCTTCTTATAAGTTCTGACAAAAGTTAAAATTCTAACTCCTTTTAGTAAGGTTTATTTCAAGTCTTTATCTTTTAGTTTTTCTTCTTTCTATAAAGAGCTTTTTATAATTATGGTCTTATTGTTCTAATCTAAAGGGTTGACTGATTTTTATACTCTATTTTTTTCCTATAAATCCCTTGTACTTGTATTTACTCAATAATTCTTGAGCTCCTTTTCTTTCAAATATTCTTTCAAAATTAATTACAAATTTTCTTTTATATTTTTATTATCCACTTTTGGATTTCTTTATCTATTTTTTTTTTGATAATATTTTATATTTAATATTTTCAATATCTGATTACTTTCTATTAGTCCCTACAGAAGTTTAGTATGTTCTGACTTGTTTCTATAACCTCTTCTATATGTTTGACTATATATTTGTTCAATTTTTCTAATTTTACTTTGTCTTCAACCAGAAGCCTTATTTTTTTTTCTATTATACATAAATTTTTGAAAGTCTTTTAAAATACTTTTTATTACTTTTTTCATATTTTCTACTATTAAACTTTATACTAAGTATTCTGGTAAATGTTCTATTATTTCTTTTTACTTTTTGCATGTTAAACTCTCTACTTTTTTATATAGATTTAGTCTTCTTATAGTTAGTTTAAAAAATTTTGATAACTCTTCATTGATTAATTTAATAAGAAAGTTTCTTTCTTGAGAATCTTTAAAGGTGTCTTAAATATACTCATTTTTTATTCTTTTTTATATCAGATCCTATAAGTAGTTATATTAATATTGAATCTATCAATTCTATTTATTCAAAATCCTATTTGTTTTGTTTATTAATAAGCTGTACTTTGCTATTCATGTTTTTAATAAACTATTTTATAGAATTATCTAAAGTCATTTCATATTATTTGATTTCAATAATAATTTTGGATAAAATAAGGTTTTTTTATTAATTACAGGAAGTATTTAGACTTTCTTTACTAGAGTATTTGCTTTTCATTATATAGATTATTAGAATATACTTTAACCTTAACCAGTTTCAAATCCAGTTTTTTTTTTTTTAATAATATCCAATATTCTTGTCTATAGGAACTAGTTTTTTTCCTTCAACTATCTTTTATGAGTTTTTCTGGGATTCTATTTCTCTATTATCTTCTACTAATCAATATAGACTTGGTTATCTATAAAAATCTTGATCTTATGTTCATTGGAACAACTAGTAATATTGTGACTATTTTTACTAGTTCTAATTTAGTGAATAATGGCCAATCATTTATTTCTATTTAGAAATTACTTTTTTTATTCTCTCTTTCTACTTGCATCTATGTTACTTTTATCTTTATTTTTTCAATTTTATGATCAATAAGAGATTCATTAGAATTAAAAATCAATGTTTTTTAGGATTGTCAATTACTTTGAAATATTTCAATTAGATGATTTTGATATGCTCCTTTTTTATATTACTTCTGATAATTTGATATTTTCAATTTTTTATACCTATTTAACTTACTCTATTATTTAGACTGGATTTACAATTATTTTGAATTGTTTTTTTTATTGTTCTTTCTAGAACTATTTTGGAACTTGGAATATTTAACTACTAAGATCTTTTAAGAATTTTCTTATATTTAGATAAAAAACTTTATATATTCTATTTCTTTTTGTTTCTATTATATATTGGTTTTTTAATTTTTTATCTTTTGTGTATTCTAAATATTTTGTTAAACTAGTCTTTTGATTATTTGAAGATTCAGTATATTTGAAGTGTTCTATTTGTATCACTTGCTTAATATTTTTTGACCTTAGCTTTTCCTATATTATTTTCTGATACCTGTCATTTTTTACTATTCAGAATATTTGTCTTTTATTATAACTTTGATTTATTTTTATAATTACTAGTTTCTATTTTGACTAATCTTTTTTTCAAAGTTTTGTGAGTTGTTTTAATTCTTTTTCTTATGTATCCTTTTATATAACTAAATACCACTCTAGAATGGGACTCTTACTAGTCTTTTAGATTAATTAAATTATTCATAATATTTTTCAATCTTTAGTTTTATAGATAATTAGTTGATCAATATAAAAAAGATATCCAAGACAGGCAATACTAGAAACAGAACAATAAAAAATCCAAATAGATGTCTGATCAACACAATTATAGAAATAATATCCATGTAAAGAATCGAGGTCAAGTGGACAAAAATCAAAAGTCACTCAGATAACCGAGGAAATGAACTGGCAGACAAATTAGCAGCAACCACACTGGTAGACAAACCCAAGGACATAATTAGGGTATATGAAGTAAACTCAACAAGTGACATGACATTACTTAGATGGGACCAAACCTTCATAGACCTCCCCTTTAGTACATTAGGGAAGACACTTCTCAAAACCAAATGGACAAGCAAATGGAGAACACTGAGACAGACACAAGAATGGTTCACGAGCTCCAAGTCCAAGAAGATAGATTGGAACATAACACTACAAACACTATCACCATCCAAAATCACATCACTATAAACAGACCAGAAGGATTGCAAAAATAGATCCTTCAGATGGAAGACCTGGTTCGACGAACTTTCTACAATGGCAAACTTGCATACACGAAGACCACACCTTTATAAAAATCCAACCTGTATCATCTGCAAGAAAGAAGAAGAAAAAGGTTTCCATTCCCTCACATGTGGACCCAACAAGACGAGACTCATGGAAAAGTACAACTCCTTCCTCACAAAAGAGTGTGCAGCTAGGGCGAATGGCTGAAAACAAGATGAACCAATTCACAAAAAATGGAAACGTTCACTCAAACTGATGATAAGAGCAAATGGAATAAGGGGATCAAATGATATAGAATGGACAGACATCATTAGAGGGGCCATCATGCATAATATGAAGCAAACTGCAGTGGAAATCACAGGCAATGGGGAAGTAGCGATGGCAGCCATAAAGACAGCAACAGCCCGATTCTGGCAAGAGAAAAAAGAAGTCTGGAAACTGAGATACAACATAATGATAGAATGGAAAAAAATACAAGGGATCACCAAGAAGAAGAAAAGGGAGCGAATGGAAAACAAATACCACCGAACAAGTAACAACTCCAAAAGAAAAAAGGACCGCAAAATACTAATGGACAACTATATATAGAGCTAACTAACCACGCTATGAAAGAGACCCTGGAAAATGGGTACTCAATCAATACAATTTTTTCATTAAATTTCAGTGTTAGTGGAGTCATGACACACTAACATTCACTGAAAGGTAACCTGCAGCAAGTCGCAGGGTTCGGTAAGATACTGAGTCAATAGTTTTTTCCCTATCATAAATGAATTTTCTCACAATTAAATTCGTGTATAAAAGAAAGTACAAATGATTAAATAAAAACTATATGGCATGACTTCGCCAGCTTTAAAAAAAAAAAAAAAAAAAAAGATAATTAGTTGATCAATATATATCAGATTATTGTTTTTAAGTAAAAATATAGCTTTCATATATTCATTAAGTGCTAGGTACTCTTTGATTAAGCAGTTTCTTTTGTTCCATTCAAAGATATCTTACTATTTTCAGCTTTAAAACCTTATTTCGATATCTTGGGTTAGTTTTATTACTTAAAGTACAAAGTTATCTCTATCTAATATATAATCTAATGATTTATAGATAAATAGATTGAGTGGCTCTCAGTATTTAACTTATGTTTGTTGAATTTTGATGACTATTGTAAATCCTACTAGTTCTAGATCATTTAGTCTATTATATAGTTCTATTATTTGACTTTTTTTTTATAGCATCCAAATATTCTTTAAATTATGAATCTTTAAATAGTGTACTATACTATTAAATATAGATTTGTATGAGTTGCTTTTGTTTTTAAGAAGCTTTTTATATATTGTAATTAAAGTGTTATACATTTTTCAGGATAGTATACTTATTATATATAAAACTCTATTCTTAGTATCAAGATTCTACTTAGAATATAGAGTATTTGTTTGTCAGTCAACCTTTTATTTTTAAGGAATCATATTTTTTTTTTTTTTTTTTAATACACACAACATTGCCCATTTTATTGATTATATGCGTTACACAATTTTCATTTACAAAGCTATTTTATAAACTATAACTATGCCTAGTGAAACAATAAAACCAATTGGCGACAAACCCTTTGTGGCATGTTGTTCCTGCGCGGAAACTAACGTGCCTAGGCTCCATTAGCATGTCAGTAGATCGAAGATGTTTATTGTTCCTTTGAGTATATCTTCCATAATTTCAACTTGAATGTCGGTTTCGGTGTTGGTTGATGTAGGCCGTGATGTGGAAGCTTTGCTGTTCTTCCGTTTTTTATCTTTCATGGTTATTCCATTCATTTTCTCCCATATTTGCAGTCTGGCGCATCTGTCAACCCAGATGTTGTATGTTATAAATCAGATATTATTTGTAATACTCTTTATGGTATGTGCTATTTTATCCGGTGATAGTATTTGACTGATTATTTTGAGGATGTTTTTGCTTATCATACCTCGAATGATGAGGCTCCAGAGATTGTTCTTTTCTATGTGATCTTTTATTTGTTGGTGTTTGACATGTGGACTTCCTTTCTCAGCTCTTGCTGAGATTTCTCTACGCATTATTTTAAGGATGGTGTCTCTGATGTCGATTCCATGGTGTGAGCAGTTAAATGGGTGTAGATTGTCTTCTGTATCGGTGCAAGCGAAACATTGTCTGGTTTTGTATATGTCTGGACGTCGCAGATGGAGTTTGTTCATTGTTGGGAGTTCTAGGTTCCAAAGCTTGATCGTGAATTTTCTTTGATCATGGTCGAAGGAGTCGGTGTGTGTCCCTGTGAATTTTGTTGGGTGGAGTAATTCTGTTGATCGGCGCCAGTCGACATCCTTCTTTTGATTCACATCTGTTAGATATATATACCGAACCTCAGTATTTTCTTTGGTTTTGAATTCTTGAAAGACTTTTTTGTCTAAGTTTCTTTATGTTTTCTGTTTTCTGGGGGTAGTCTGGGGTATTATGTGTTGAATCGCGAAGTTGTCTTCTTTTCAGTTAACTTCTTCTATACATCTTATAACATCTTCTTCTTCTTGTACCCAAAAGACTATTCACTCATTTTGTTAATAAATTCTTTTGTCAATAGGCTTCATTTTTCTTGTGGTAGTTTAAGCATGTTGCCCAAGTATGCTTTGGTTTCGTCTATTGCTTCTCCTGAAATATTGGCTGCCATTGCTCCTAATCTATAGTTTTCTTTCTTTTTTATGAAGTACGGATTTATTGATCATGTCATGTCTCTATTCCTAGTAGTATAAGAACTGTGTTCACTAATACATTGTCGTTTGACTGTTTCTTGAAGTTCTTATAATTCAAGCTCTTCTGTCTCTTGTGCACGTGTCATTCTTACTTTGTTATCTACTATTGATTCATTATTTACTTGTTCGATAATCTCTATTGGTTATTGCATTAGTTTTATAAGGTTTACAGGGTTTTTAATTATTTCCAAGAACTTGTCTTTGATATAGAGTTGTAAAAGATCTTCTTTTATCCCTTTGCCTTGTTGCTATAGATATGTGATATGCTGAGTTAAAATTTTTTCCTTGTGAAAGGTTGTCAAATCAACTCCTAATATCTTAGCTATAATGCTATTTAAAATCATATATGTTTCTGGTGGTGGGGCTGTCAATCCATTGGGTTCACTATTTCTTAGTTGTATTAATTGTTGTGAGGCCTATAGGATAGAGTATTCATCATATTTTCTTGAGAGATTGACTAAAGTGTTTACTATATCCTCTTCACTCTTATTGACTATTTGTAATATATGTTGTGCTCTATTCATATTTATTGGCTCAGATCTATTGATAAGTCATGTAAATACTTGTTTATATTTATCAATAATCTATTTTTAGGTCACGAATAAACCTTTTTGAGCTTATTGTTGTTTATGTGTTTTAATTAGGTAATACAAAAAAACCTTGTTTGTTGTTTTAATGTATTTGTTTGTTTATATTGATGCTTCTATCCTACTTTAACAATTGCTGTTGTACTTGTGTGGAGTGTCAATCTATTTGTTTGAATAACAAGTTGTATGTGTACTTGCATGTTTTTCTTGTCAGTTTTACGTATATGCTTGTTTTGCTTGTTTGGCTTTTACATGTTTGTATTTGTATAACCATATTAGGGATAGGTATGTTGTTTATGTGTATATGTACGTTTAGACTGTCTTGTCTTTATTTAGTAAGCTTTGATATTCTTTTGGGCCTTTAAGTAATTGGAGCAACTTGATTTATTAAGTGAGTTTAGTTGCTTTTTGGGTTCCTTACAGTGTCAAGAAAGGTGTTAACTTGCACTGGCCTGACTGTGAGCTATATAAAGTTGATATTGGCTCCCTTTTTCTGATTGTGAATTAGTTTATAGATCTCTTTTCTTTCTCCTAAAATTTTAAAAAAAAGATGTAAAAGAAAGTTAGTAAAGCAGTATATACTTCTTTTCTTGATGGTTCTAGGTAACTTGTTGCATGTGTGTTTAAGTGCTTGATAGGTTGGTTTAAAGAATATATTGTTTTTCCTTATATGTTTAAACTGGTTCACTTTTTCCAAGAAAATTATCAAAAAAGAAAATTTTTGAAAAAATGAGGATCAGCAGAAAGAGTTTTTTTTTTTTTAATACTAGATGGAACTTATTTATTCAAATAAAATAATAATAATAATAATAATTTTAAGATACATTCAATCATTCAAACTTCATCTTATCCTATATACTTGACCATTTGATTTTGATTTTTTCTTTTGTCTATTAATATTATCAGATTCCACACTCATGTTATCATCACTCCCTTTCACAATTTCTTCTACAACTACACATCTTTTACGTTTCTTTTTCTTAATCCTTGAAATCGTCTTTCTAATCTTATCAAATTTTTTGATTAATGATGGGGTCAATCATTCTTTCATGTTTACTATATTACCCAATGTATAAAGATTTCATCATCATTATTTTCAGGTTCCAATTGATTCGGAATCAAATCTTTCACACGTGCATAATATATTACACATCAATAAAGACAATTTATACCATCAAAATTAGAAAAATATTCATGTTTACACATCCAATAAAGATCATATTCTGATAATTCGATACCCATTTCCTCCCTAACCTCTCAAATCACATATATTAAATAATCTTCACCATCCTTATATCATCCACCTGAAACCTGAAGAAGCTTAAAAAAATCATTATTCACATTGCTCTGATGACTCATCCATACCTTTCGATCATTATCAATAAGCAATATGATCAAAAATCTCTTTGAATTTGCCTTATACATTTCAATTTCTTGTTTTATATTCATCATCTATGTAAAATTATATTTGAATACACTATTTGTTTCATTCACATTATCAAATTTTTTATTCAAAACAATTGTAAATGCTTGAACATATTTCGAAAATTCAAGATGACTTCTTCAATAATCCTCAAATTCTTTGATTTTTTTCAAATATTCCTCTATTTTTAAAGTTATATAAACAATACTCCATCCAGTGTTCACAAATGGAGTTATTTATTATAAGAATGATATCTCTTTATCACATTATTCACAGAAATTGAACCTATCCTACAAATATCCTTAATTTTAATACCAAAATATTAATATCAATCAGTTTCAATATTATCAATTACACCTCACACTCACCTAGTGTTATCACATCAAATAAGGTTTTCTCATTCTTCTCTTATTATCACACAAACAATGATATTACACACACAATTCACATTTCTTCTGATATGAACCTATCAAACCTTTTCTCACCAAATATCTTTGCACCTTTTTATATCTCTTGGATACATATTCAAAAATTTTTTTTCAAATCCAAAAATGTAAAAGAATCAATCTTTCCTCTATAATACAAATACTTATTGTTTGATATTTATATTTTATTTTTCACCTCACACTCATCATTGACCTCATAATAATAATATTTTGCTTATATATTATTATATAAAAATATGATTTATTTATTCATCACCATATCGAAATCTCAAAAAATAAAGTTTTGCATAACAACCAAATCATCCTGATCAATCTTTGGATATCCATGCGGTGTATCATAAAATCCATTTACATCTTTCATAATAATATTATCATCAATTAATATAAACATGTATAATTCATAATCCTTCTTTTTTTCATAATTCTTAAATGTATTGGTATCCTCGAATGTGTAATCTGAAAGTGGTTTAAATTTCAATTTTGTTAAATTAAAATTTATAATTTTGTATTTATGCATTCAATGTTCTATCTAGTATCCCTATATATATTAATATATCAAATAGAACTTATTTATTTAATCAAATTACAAATAAATAATCATTCTTCTTCTTTCATATATTTATAAGAATTAATACGATTGATTTCAAAATCTAATGCATTGATTGAATTCAAAAAAATATTCTTATAATATTTATAAAAATCATTGGCCTCTTTAATTGGAAGAAGATTCAACATATCATCAGTTGGAAATAATATCTTGATAGATTCATATATCTTCTTCTTTGTAAGAATGAATGCTTTTCAATTATTAATAAATTGGTTTCTTTCTTCCACACTCTTGAAATGATTTTTCATCATAGTTTCTTCAACATAATTATTAAGTTTATATGAAATATTATATCTGCTTATCAATTCATAATAATCAATTTTTTTAATCTTCTTTAAACCATCTTCTTCAGATATAGATTCAATTTTTCTTTTTTCGATGACATTTTATTTGAATGTTTATTGATGAGATGACATTCAAATATGAAAACAAGATATCCTTTATATATAATTTTTTTTTTTTTTTTTTTTTTAAAAAAAACTGGCGAAGTCCTGCCATCGAGTTTTATTTATTCATTAGTACTGACAGATGTATACAAATTTAATTGTGGGTCATTACATTTATGAAAGGAAAAAATGCTATGGCTCAGTATTCTATAGCTAGAAACCCTGTGACTTGCTGCAGTCCACTGTGGTGGAAGCTAGCGTGTCAGGACTCCACTAGCACTTATGTGTATAGAGAAAAAGTAAAAGGGGAAGTAGCTGTTTTGTAGTGTATTTTCTGTGATGATGTTAGTAAGTTCTATGTAGAGGCTGTCGAATTTGTCTTTTAAATATTTCTTCAAGTCTATTTTCACTTGTTCTGGTTCTGGGTATATCTCGAAGCTCCTGATTGCCATGGTGGCTGGTGAGTCTGGGCTTCTTGTTACTATGTTGGGAGGGGATGTCTTAAATTTGATGTGGTTCTTTTGTCTCTTAAGCTTCTTGTTTATGTTTTGACTCTTTTCCCAGTCTACTGTAATGTTGCATCTAAGCTTCCACACCTTCCATTTAGCCTGCCAAAACCAGCGGGAGGCTATTCTGATTGCTTTCAGTGCTTTGTTCCTATCCTTGGTTATAGTTTCCACCACTTGGATCATGCCATGTGTTATGACACCTCTGACTATATCCTTCCATTCTATTTTGTAGTGGCTTCTGATTGCTTCCTTGTGTTCTTTCGTTATTGATATTCTTTCCCACTTGCTTTGGATTGGTTCTGTTTGTTTTCCTTTGGCTCTCGCTACACTTTCCTTCGTGAGGACCTTAATGTATTCTTCCTGGAGTTTTGTTTTTGCAGGGCCACAGTAGAAAGCATGGCTGTTTGTTTCTTGGTGTTGTTTACAAATTCTGCATTTGTCATCTGGGTAGATGTCTGGGCGTCGCTCGTGTAATTAGTTCATTATTGATAGTTCGTCTGTCCATGTCTTGATTCTAAAGGAGCGGTCTTGGTAGTCTTCAAGGTTTGTCTGTATTGAGGTGATCCCTGTTGGCATCAAAAGTTTCAAGAACAGTGGCCAGTGGATTTCCTTGAATTTTTCCTGGTTTAGCCATTCCTGGTTTCTTCGTAGTGTGCGCTATTTACTTGCCCACTTATTCTTGAGTATCTGTTTTGTTAGTGGTTTGATTGCGATGTCGTAGACTTTTTGGTTCCACCTAGTGACCATCCTTATGCCAGTGGATGCTTGTGCATTCACTGTTATACTTCCTTTGGGTTTGTCCATAATACCTGTTGCTGCGAGACGGTCTGCTTTTTTGTTGCCTTGGATGCCTGAGTGGCTCTTTACTTTTTTCCAAATAGCAGTGATTCCTTTGATTTTGATTATATCTGTGGTGATGCTGCTCAGGATCTGGTTCGGGTGGTTCAGGCTCCTCTTGTATCTTTTCCGAGGTGGGATGTCTCTAAGGATGTTGATTGCTGACTGGCTATCTGTGAGGATAGTTACTGTCTTGTTGGTGCCGATGGTGTACATAGCTGTTAAGATTGCCATTAACTCTGCTCTTGTGGATGAGGGAGTGTCCTGTGACTCAACTTGGAATTCTGCCACTTGCTCCTCCGTTTGAGTAGTTATTATCCAGCCTAGGCCCATCCTGCTTCTCTCCGGATGTCTTGAGAAAGATCCATCTGTATAGATCCTGAGGTTGTTTAGTTCTTTTATTTCCTTTGCAATGTGCGTTAGTTTGTCCATAAGACTCTGGTTTCCTATTAGTCTGTTAAGGATTATGTGTGTTGTTTCTGAGATATGATCCAGATGAATCTGTGGAGTTTCTATAGGCATTGTCACTGTTTCTCTTTCTTGTATTGTTAATCTGATTCCTCGAGGGATGGAGCGCAGCCTGTCTACGGTGGGTTGCCTTGTTGTTTGGTTGTTTTCCAAATTGGTTGATTTAGAGCTTCTATCCACTGTGATGTTGATTGTTCTAGCTCTTATTAGTTCTGCGATACATTGGGCTTGTTCCTTGTACTGACTCCTCAGTTGTTGATTATTTTTGTGGCAACCTTTGCACTTGAAAAGTGGCGATGTTGATTGGTCAGTTATCATGTGATTTGCGATGATTTTATTAGACTCTGTGTGTTTCTTTTTCCTATAGATTGTTACTTTTCCATCTGTTTCTGTCGCTATCCATTTAATCAAGGTTCTTGGTTAGGAGGGGAGGACCGGTGTGTTGTTTCGAAATCTGTTGCTCATACTGCTCATGGTGGGATTTTTGATGTTCGTGTATGAGTTTTTCTCTGGATCGATACATATGATCTTCCATAAGTCTTGGAACCATCTGGGAGTTTTTCCTTGTTTACCTCCTTTGGTTCTGAGTTGTTGCCAGGTAAGTGGTCTTGAGAAGTCATCATTCAATAATTGTTCCTTAAAGAGGATTCCTCTTTTTTTTAAGAAAGGTCTATTTTGGTTATACCAGCTTTCTGTTATTATGTCTTTTATTGCTACCTCTCCTCCGCTCGGTGGGATACCTATTGTGGTGTAATTGTTCAACTGAAAGGTTATGCCTTGTACTTTGAGCATGTTGAGGATATCGTTTGTAAGGTTTTGGCGTCTCTTAATCCAGAAGGGGTACTTGTTTTCTAAGATTGATGATTTTGACCAGTACTGGTTTTGGAGTTGTAGTAGTCTTATCCATGCTATTCTGCTACAGATGTCGTGGCTGTTTATTCTCTTGACCAAATTGTTGGTATGCAGTTTGACTTGTCTATCCCATAAATTGAAGAGTCTGTATCCAAAGTCTGCGTGGATGATTGTATTGGGAGTTGTCGTGGGTAAGTTGCATTTGTGTTTGAAGGTCTTGATAATTTTCTATTATGCCGATTACATTCTTGTTTTGACAGTATCAAGTCGTTAAGCAGGTATTCGATTGCTGGATATAGCACCTGGTTTATTACATAACGTGCTTGCTTGTCTGTGATCTTCTTCCACCTGATGATGCTCATATGGTTGTCGATTTTTTCCCTGATTAATTGCTTTTGATGTTGTTTTTTTCCGTCCTCTGAGATCCAGACTCCCAAGATATGTGCTGTTTCGTTCCTTTCTATGGGCTGGATTTTGGTTCCTGTTAGTGTGACCCCCAACTCCTAATTAGTCTTGGTTTTGTTTATACATATGAGGGATGATTTGTCCCCGTTTGCCTGTATGTCATTGATATTTAGGAATTCTGAAGCAATGTTGAGAATGTGCTACATGTCTGTTATGCTTGAGGTATATCATGTGGTGTCATCCATGTATGCTGTAGCTGAGATCATTTGTGTTGTCGTGTGTTGTGGTGTCCCCTGGTTACTATTTGTGGTGAGGTCAGTCATCCAACTTACCTTCATCTCATATCCCTTCCTTTGATCCTCTACTTCCTGGAGTAAGGGGTCATAGAAGATTCTCCATAGGAGTGGGGACAGTGTATCTCCTTGGTCTATTCCGTCTAGAATCTCATACTTGTCCGTATAGCCATATGTTGTGATGACCTTGTTCTATCTGTTTATAAGGGTGTCTTTCAGGATGTTTATTATAGCTTCCAGTATCTTAATGCATTTTAAGGCTAGCATTAACATGTCTTTGTTGACTGAGTCGTATGCCTTGCTTATGTCCTGACTAAAGATCCATGTTTCTTTTCCACATTCTCTTGCTTCTTCCAGGATATTATTCATAATGTGTATGGGTTGTTGTATGCTACTGCCTGGGAGACCAGCCCAGTTGTTTCTGCTTGTTATGTGATTTTGGTTCAGTGTTGTCGCTAATCTGTCATTCAGGATTGACATAAAGATCTTCCTTGTTGTTTCCAGCAGGGTAATTGGTGGAAGATGTTTATGTCCCCCATCCATTCTTTCGATTTTGGGATCGGGTAGACCTCTCCTTGTTTCCAGTCCTTTGGAATGTTGCCCATTTCTAGGATCTTGTTGTAGATTGTTTCTAGTACCTGAATGCCTTTGGGTTCCAGTTTTTTCAGGATAATGTATGGGATTTTTGATGGGCCCAGTGCGCTGAATTTGTTTTTGGTTTTTATGACTTCTTTAATCTCTTGGCTGTCTATTCTAGCTATACAGTTATTGTACCATTCTGGTTCGATGTGTTCTATTGGTGCGTATCTGTTGTTCCAGTTGGGGTAGTCTTGCAAGTTTAAGGGTTTTCTGGATTGTGTCCATTTTTTGAAATGGTCGTGGATCCTAGTTTTGATTTGGTCTGCATCCGTGATGATTGTCATGTCTCCTGTTGGTGAGTGTTTTATGAGTCTTATTGTATCTATTTTCCTGTATGGTCTATTTAGTATGCTGCTAATTATCTTCTTAGGTTGTTCTTGCAGGTATTTGAAGTGTCTCTCAATCCTACTGTTGATGATCTTGTTTCTTTCTCTCTTTATTATTTGTTGTACCATAACTGTTTCTGTTTTCCATGCTTATGGAGTTCCACCATCCATTGGTATTGTTTAGTTTGTTGGTCCGGACTATTGGATTGTGTGGGAGTTACGCAGATTCTTATTGTTTTCCTATTGATGGCTTCTACCAATTCTAGGATCTTTTTTTCCATTTCGTTGCTCGGAGCATCTGTTGTTATGTATCTCTTGTACGTTCTGTACAGCTTACCCATGGCCAGGGGTAGTTTCATTGTTTCTCTGTAGTGTGAAACATGTATTGTTGTAACATTTCTGTTTCTCCGTCTTTTTTTAAGATTTTTTTTGCTGGCTTTTAATAAGATATCTTTGAAGAGGTTCCAGATGTCTTCTAGTAGTAGTTGGCCTCTTGATATAATCTCTTCTGCCTTTCTTTCTGTCTCCTCCTGAAACTTACTCCATTGCTTCTCAGTTGAGTTCTCATAGTCGATTAGTCTGGCCTCGTTGTTTCTTCTGTTTGTTAACTTATTCCAGTTACTGTGTGGTGTGCTCATTGTTAAGGTTACCATTCAGTGGTCAGTGTTGATTGTTGTGATTAGTGAGATGTGAGATGTGTATATGATGTATTGTACTATTGGTCTGGATACCCATATGTAGTCTAGCCTACTGCCGTATTGACTTTTGCTTCTTGTATATGTGTAGTTCTTGGTAAGGGGGTTTGTAAGCCTGTATGTGTCGGTAAAGTCGAAGGTCAAAAGTGTGTTGATGATTTCTCTCCTGTGGATGCCCGGTTTCTTTTTTGTAGTTGTTCTGTCTAGGGTATTATTACTATCTCATTGAAATCCCCCAGAACGATTATGAAGAAGTTCTTGTTTGAAGCCTCCTGGATGACTTGTTCAAGCCATCTGATTAGTACCTGTCTTTTGTCGATTAGTGTTGAGTTGGCCGGGCTATAGATTGCGATTATCCGATATCTAATTTTGACCTTGAAAGCCATGTCAATGTATATGGCCCTGTCTTGCCAGGTTCCTGAGCTGAAGATGTGTATTGTCCATTTCTTCTTAATAATAAGTCCCACTCCAGTTCCTGTTTGATGTTGATTGTCTCTTGTTGTCCATATGGCATAGTTGTCTCCTTCGCTCGTCCATTTGTGGTTATATGGAAGTCATGTCTCTGTTATTCCTATGATGTCATATTGTTCATCTTGTGCGAAGTTTGTTAGTGCAATCTGTTTACTTTCTTCGTTTATTCCTCTGATATTGATTGTACCTATTTTCCAAGTGTTAGTTTGTACCGTGTTGTGTTGGTTGTCTTTTGTCTCGTGTTTCTTGGTTGAGAGTGTTGATGTTATTATGGAGGTGTTGTTGTGAGTATGTTCGGGGTTTTCCACTTGCCCTTGTAGGACCTGACTCTGTGTTTGTTTACTCATATTATTTTGTTGTGTTGGGAGCAGGGGAAGCTGTCTGTTGCGAGATTCTGAAGAGATTGATTGCTTCTTCCATTGTGGCACTTATTTTGTTAAGTTGCTCTTGGTAAGCTTCTTGTGAAGCTCTGATGTCTTGGATGCTATTCACGGGGTTTGTTTCCGGTACCATGTTGGCTGTAGTGTTGTTGTCTTCTAGGTCTTCCATCAGCTCATTTGTGCTTTCTGGGTATCTGTTGATGCATTCTTGCTCGAGGGCGTCCACTCTCTCATTTAAGTCTTGAAGGCTCTCTTTCAGGTTTCTTACCTCCTTTTGTAGTGAGAGAAGGATCTTTCACATGCTCTCACTATGTTGTTCCTGTTCTTGCATGTGTTTGTATTTCAAAATGTTTGCATAGCTTCAAGGGTTGTCGTCTCTTCTGTATGTTCTGTTGTTGTCATGCTTGAGGCTTCTGTAGGGGTTTTGATCTTCTGGTCTATTTTGTGAGGTAATCCTTGGGTTGTTTGAGCGGTTCGTGTGTTGTCTTCGTGAAAAAAACTCTGGTTTCTCAAGGTATTCGAATTTGTTATGGGTTGGAGAACTACATACCAGGCAGAGCTTGGTTTCGTGGTCCACCCATTGTGTTTGTACGTCCTTCATGAGGGGTGCTGATTTTTTTGCTACTTGGAGGTCCTCTTCCGTCGTATATGTGAAGATGGCAAATCTCTTTGCTTAATTGTTATTGTCACATGGAATATAGCATGATTTTGTATTTGTGCTGGTAATTATTACTGAAAGGTCTGATGCTGTAGAATTCTGGGGGAGTTGTGTTAATGTTGCACTGTATCGCTCTCTTTTGTTCTTAATTTCGTAGGTTCTATTGAAGGGGAATATTCTACAAGAGTAGTGGCCTTGGCTAATTAACTATTCCTGACTGACTTCTACGTAGTCAGACATATTTGTGAAGATGATGTTAGCTGATTGGAATGGACCGGCTTTTTGCATAGTGATTTAGTCAATGCTGATTTGGTCGTTGAAGAATTCTGCTAGATCTTTTTTGGAGAAGTGTTGGGGAATGTCCCATACTCGGATGGTACGTGATTTACTTTTATGTGATGTGAGTGGTGCAATCCTGTTAAATTTGGCTTTTTCATTGTCTGTAATATTGATCGTGCATGCCATAGAGAGTTCTTCATAATTGGACATAACGACTGCGATTTTAGGTAAGCCGGTTGGATACTCGTATCTCACATGTTTCAGGGAGAGAAGGTGCCCTATTTTTTGTTTGATGAAATCGATTTTTTCTGCCGGTGATTGTCCTGGGACGAAGTCTGGGTCAATTACTGCCTTCCCTGGCACGAGCGTACTTGGTTGTTCTGTTCTATCCTCTAGGGTGGAGGGTTTATGATGGATATCTTCTGGTTTATCGTAGCTGTATTTTGTTTGTCCTGTGATACCTGACAGCGTGTCTTGGATTTGCAGTTCGGGGGCACCTGGGTTTTCGGATTCGCAGATCATGATAAAAGAGGGTGTCCTGCTAGAAGAAAAAATATCTGTTGGTGCTGCGGGTTGTTCTGTTTCCTTGGTTTCAATTTCTATCACCCTCGGTTGTTCGATTGCCATGTCTTTCTCCTTCCCTTTGTATATGGTGTTTTTGGGAAGTGCCGTTCTTGTTCCTAGGGGAGTATGTCTCAGTTGCGCTGATGATGTTATCAACTTTGGTTTTAGGATTCTACAGTTATTCTTGCTAAGTCTGTCAATGTTGTATTCTGGTATCATCTGTCTGCCTGTACTCCTTAGCTCCCTTGTGGAGGCCATTTTGATGAGGGCTACTATGTAGCTAGGTTCGAATTTTTCTTTTTTTCTGTTGCCAAATAAGGAAATTTTTTTCAGTTTTGAGATTTTCAGGAAAGAGTTTTTTTTGAAAATGAGTAATGTATATATAAATTTTTACTTCTTATTTATTTGATAATATAATAACATATCAATGAAATCATTTCATGAAAAAATATAAAATCTCAATCTAAATCTCTTTCTCAACCATCATCAAAATCTTATCTAATCTTGACATTATAATATATAATATATCGAGGTTTGTACATTCATTTATAATGCTTGTATGTGATCTTTCCATTTTTCGTATTCTTGTTAAACATCTTTTCAGATTCCAATTCCTTATATTTTTCACTTTTGGATCACTCACAATCTAGAAGTGCATGAACATTCTTGTCATGATCTGAATATCTGTATCTAAAAAATTGATAATATGGAATCTTTAAAATTTCCTTCTTATTCTGATAACTGTCAGGTACACAACACTTGTAGCCAAATTGATTCATTTATCAGGTATCTCCTGACATCATACGATATACTTATTGACATATTCGTAATCACGTTTATTCTTTGGTTTACTTCTAAAATGCATATAAGATTTGATTCCACTAATAGCTTTGGTCACTCACAATACCCCCTTATATAATTGTTATGTTGCAATAATTCTTAGATCTTTATTACACAAATTTTTAAAATCAATTATAAAAGACATTCTTTATTATGAATACACAAATCAAAATTACAAAAATGCCTAAAACCAACATTCCCAAAATCTCAAAAAAAACTGATACTTACAACAAATCTCCAAAGAAGATCAAAAAAAAAAATCTTCAAATGATATTGAAAAAAATGAAATGTAATCTGTCAAAAAAGAAAATGTCGAATTCAAGAAAAATATCAAACAATTCAAAAATCTTATTTCATATGCAAAAAGTTATTACGGGCTCTCTTGGTTATTCATGAAAAATATATACAATATCATAAATAAAATTAAAAATGAAAAAACATCAAAC
Organism: Acaulospora colombiana; assembly: GCA_910592055.1. Classification (NCBI taxonomy): domain Eukaryota; kingdom Fungi; phylum Glomeromycota; class Glomeromycetes; order Diversisporales; family Acaulosporaceae; genus Acaulospora; species Acaulospora colombiana. Next base: position 1,003 of record CAJVPT010002004.1, on the reverse strand, counting down.
AAAAAATCCACAACACCTATTATCCAACAATCTACCCAAACATCTCCTCTTGAAATCAAAAAACAAATATCAAACATATTTAACACAACTCAAGATATTTCTCAAATACCCATCAATAAATCATTTCAAACATTGGTCAAAACATTCTTTAAAAATTCACTCAAAGATAATATTAACAATTTCTTAGATAACATAATTATAAATGAAACATATATTAATGAATATTTAATTCAACAAAAATAATATTTCATATTTTTCATTTCATCTTTGTATTCGCTTAGATCCTGGTTTTGGGCCATGACATTTAAAAGGATTTCTCATACATGTTTGACTATGATTTAAATAATTAAAATATATATTATAAGCAATTGTGACATTTTTTCATTTATATGATGACATTTTTTTTTATTTGATATGTAAAATTATCAAACATATTTATAATAAATTCATAATATATTTCAGAATAATAAAAAAAAGAATGTTCTCAAGAGATCTTCAATTGAATAAATATCTTTGATAAGTTATTATTATTTTTCACATGATTCTTGTATGCAAATTTTGTATGTTTGTCACAAGTGCAATTTGGAGTTTTCAAAAACGTATCATCCAATCATCTTAATGTATCATAAAACTCATAATGTCAAAATTGATACTCACCACCTTCATATTTATAATTTCTTTCCTTACTATGCACAATAAATTTAGAATTTTCTCGATTCAAAAATATCTTATAATCACTATGTTCTGACACCTTTACAATCACAAATTCAGCTGAATTTTATAATTCTTGAATATTGTCATATACACAGAAGATTTGATCTCATAAATTGAAATCTCGATTTTATCATCTCGAGCATCAATAATCACAACATCTGAATACAAATCTTTGAATCTAAAATTTTTCAACAAATATATTTCATACATCTTTTCAGATAGTATGATACCCAACTGATAGAAAATATATAGATCCTTATATTCATTTTCAAAAAATACATCCAATTTC
>CAJVPT010002003.1:0-19060 GCA_910592055.1 Acaulospora colombiana | reverse complement strand
ATTAAAAATGTAAATTATTAACTAAATGTTTATATATAAAACTTAAAGATGGCAAGTAAATATTAGGTAGGGAAAAACAAATAATAATAATAATATAATAATAATAATAATAATAAAACATAATTAAAAAATAACAGATTAACTGAATGGATACGAATCAAATAAAAATAAATCCATTTGGATATGGATTGGATCAAATAAAAACTGATCTGATTGGATTTAGATCAGATTTACCTAAAATCTGATTCCTAGTAATAACTGTATACCAGTTATTGCTAATGTATTGTTTGACTAGGTTTATAATTTGCTTTTGAATAGTATCTCTCTATTTACCAAATCTGGCTGATAAGTAAATCCAATGAGTCTGCAATATCTTTTTCTAGATAAGGCTAGGTCAATACAAAGAATATGATCTGCAATTATTTATTTACTGATAATATATTCTGCTAGCCTCTTTTTAATTACTATATCTACTTCAGATCCTATTGAATTATTATATATCTGCCATGTAATATATTCTTCTATTTTCCAATTATTTGGTTTTTCAATTTTATTCATTTCTATAAATGCTATAATATTCCATTGATTTTGGTTTCATATTTCTATCCAAGTTTCTCTTTTGTGATGTTCATTCAGGTCTTGAACATTAAGTATAATAATAATTCAAAAAGGTTTATATTTGTTTATGTCTATTTCAATATTATTATTTAGATTTAGCTAGTTTTAATAGGATGGTTGCTTAGAGGGGCTTGAGAGTTGTTTTTGTGTATAATGATTGGGATAGAAGTTAGATTGTATATTGAATAGAGGAAAATTTGAAGGGATGGTATTTTTGTTTTTATGTATGTAGTAAGAATTGTTTGTTGCCCTTGATTAAATGTAATATTGTTATATTATATGCCAAGGTTCTGCATGGTAAATTGAAATTCTTGACATATTTGATAGATATTATTTTAAATGAATTGTTATTAATTTTATACTTACTTGATTGGAGTAGTAGATTGTTTTTGTGTTTCTAAAAAGAATGAATTTTCTTTGCTTTAATTCTATTCTGAATCTTCTATCTGGTATTCATTGAGACTTGCTTCATCATAGTCATTGTCACTAGATTGATTATTAAAGTATGTTTCAAGAGTTACAATACAATTACTTATATTTGCTAATTATTTTTCTATGTTATTAATTTTTTTAATATTTTTTGTAAAACATTGTGAATATTTTTGTTATTCAAAGTTTCTTTGTTGTTGAACTTATTAAATTATACAGTTTAATTAATTATTTCTGTATATAAGAGTTTCATAGGTTGTTTTTCTAGTATATTTAGTTTGCATCTATTTTGAGTTATTAAAACTATAATATTGCCAGTTTTAGCTGGTCTGAATTTTTTATAGAGTTGTTAAATTTATGAGCAATTGGTTTGTTTAGTTCAACCTTTTCTTTTTATTGTTGATAAATATGACTTCAATTACTAAGTGTTCTAAAGATTAACAAATTGTATAAGTTTTGATTTACATGATGATTTATTTAAGTTCAATGTCTTGAAAGATGTGTCTTGAATTAATAATTGGTTTCAACTATGTTTCTTTGATGAAAAAGATTATTACAAAGCATTTTCTTTTATAATTATAGTTTCTGGAAATATAACAGGATTTGCTTTTAACTATTGAAACTAGTTTTCTGAGATCATATACTATCATACCTGATAATAGATTACACAACCTTAGTGTATTGCTCTGATAGTTTTTTATTTGTTCCAGTATCTATTCAATATTAAAAATTCTTACTTATTAAGCATTATTATATATGGATCAATTAGATAAAACTTGTTGTTTAGTTTGGTTAAAGCTAAATTGAATTGTTACAATCTGCATATAATATTCATTTTTAAAATAATTTTCTAAATTTCGTCAAATTTGATAAAATAATTGTGGATGTCTTGAGTTCTATTTGGAGCAGAAGCAATAATTGTTTATAAATCAGGCTTTTATAATAAATTTCTTTTTTGGAATAATGTCAACAGTTTAATTACATAATTGTGTTATAGATTTTTTATTGCCCCAGAGTATATGAACTTCTTTATTTTTTTTTTATATATTATTTGTGCATTGATTAGTTTCTCTAAGTCTTTTAGTTCTATTTTGATGAGAGTTATTTATTCTTATTTGTTACTCCTAAGTAAGTCAGAAAGTTTGATAGTGGTCAGCCAAATTCTTTTACTAATCAAATTTCTAGGAAAAGGATCTGCATGAGAGAGCTGGAGGGAAGGTTAACTGTTATCTTATATTAATATATGTTTGTAAACCTTAAATTAGTTGCTATTATGATTGAAGTGCAGTTATTTTTTTTCTATTATTAGTATTAAGTTTTGTTTTGACTGCTACTATGTCATTCCAGTTTTTGAGTTGTAAAGTTATAGTATGAATAACAAGATTGTTTTCTTGTAGTCCAGACAGATTGACAACAACTTTTTTCATGTTATTGCTATTAAATATAGATACAGAAATAATAGTAGAAGGATCTATAATTATATAAAACAGTGATTATTTGCAAGTGTGATATTTTCTATATAGTCATCAGTTTCTTTTTCATCCATAGGTAATAATAGTCATTTTATCAATTTGAGTGGTCTTCCTATTGTTTTGGCTAATAAAGTTTTTATTATAATATATTCTTATAGAACTGGTCTTGCTCCGAAGTCTTTATTTGAAGTTTATATTAAGCTGTTGCCTCAAAATTATATGCACAAAGTTTTTATGAAATTTTTATTTACTGTATTATATGATTGATGAAAAGAGTTTGATAAAAATTAATTTTATAAATTATGAATAATACAAACTATAATATAATAAATAATACTGTATATTATTTCTATTATTATAATTTAATTAATTATATATTATTACATAAATAATATCAAATAATTTATAAATATAAATGATTTTTTTTACAAGTTTTATAAATTTATATTAAATAATATATAAATAATTGTAAATTTTTAATAAATGGTTAATAAATTTTAATGAATAATTTAATGAATAGTTGCTAAATTTTTAATGAATAGTCAATAAATTTTTAATAAATAGTTTTGATAAATAGTTACTAAATTTTTAATAAATAGTTGATGAATTATTAATAAATTAATGCTGAATTTTTATTGAATTAGTAATATATAATTTTGTAATGAACTTTTAATGAATTTTTGCTAAGTAATTAATGAATTATTTGATATAATTTATTGTTAAGCTTAATAAATTTTTTATTGCTAAATTTTTTAATTGTCTGACTGTTGGATTTTTTATTACTGAATTTTTAATTGCTACTTTATTATCAAAATAGTAATATACCAAGTAGTAGTAATCAAAAAGAATTTGGCAATATTTTTATTATTAAATTTAATCAAATTTGATAATAATTCAGCTGCCAAATAACATAATTTTGGCCAGTATTATCTCTGTATAATAATATATTGATATATTTAAATCAATTTCTAAAAAAGTAAATTATAAGATTAAAAGAATGAAAGTTAATTCAACTATTTTAGGATACAAGTAACAGATCAATTTAGAGTACTATAGTAAATTATTACATTTATTATTATCAAAAATAATAGTGAAAATTATTAGAAAATAGTATAATAACAACATATTATAGAAATCTTACTATCTAAAACTCAATTCAAATAGAAACAAGAAACAAAAAATTTGTTATATTCTGAAAAAAAGTCCAAAAAAATTAATTTAAGAAAAAGTTTCAAGATCAAAAAAGAAACTAATACATTTCAACTATAAAAAATAAATAAAAAACTAGGAAAAAATATTATCTTAATGTAAAAAATATACAAAGGGCATACTCACAAATAGTTCATACATTATAAATATAAAAAGAGTCAAGTTTTCTAAAACTACTTTTTTGAATAAATGCAAATTGACAAGAATAGTCAAAGACCTAAAGATTTCAATAAGAAAAAAATATTGGAAAATAAAATAGTAAACAAGATCCAATATATTGAAACATCTCAAAAACTTGAAAATCAATTACTACAAATAATAATTGAATAATGAGAAACAATAATTATTGAAAAAATGTTTAAGCAGAAATCTATCAGACTGTTTAAAAAATTTTTAAAAAGAAACCTAAAAAAACAAAAGATATTACAGTTTTACTTAAATAGATCTCTAATAGATTATGGAAAAAAATAGTTATAATAGTGTAACATGGATTTAAACAAGTAATAAAGAACAAGAAAGTAGATTCCTAGCAATAATATAAAACTGGCTATTATCTACAAAAGTAGAACTAATAATAATAATTACAATTCTACTGATAATATTAATAAAAAGCTTGATTAAAATCTATATTGATAGCCAAACATATATATCTAAATAAAACAACTTGGAAAAGAAGATTCAAAAATTACTTAAAAAAATAGCTTTAAAGAAAAACTGGTTTTTCTGGATAAGAATACTAAATATTATCAAAACAAAAAACATAAAATTGAAATTAATTAAAGTCAAGATATATACAAATATCAAGAAAATAATATAGCAAATAAGTTAATCAATTAAGTACGAAATCTTTCAATAATTCAGAAAAAGACCTTAAATCTAATAAGATCTTTATACTGTATAAGAAAAATAGTAGAATAAAATATTAGATAGCCTATAAAGCAATTATAAAAAATTAAATAATAAAATAACAATATACTATTTATTACAACAAAACTGAATCACAAATATCCAAACTCTTTTCTATAGATTTTTAACTACCACTTTCAAAAAAGCATTTCTTTAAAACTCTATACTTTGAGAGTAATAAAACTTCAAAACTCTATACTTTGAAAGTAATAAAACTTCAAAACTCTATACTTTGAGAGTAATAAAACTACAAAACTCTTTCTAAAAATACTTGTTTTATTTAGCAATAGTCATACTTTATTCTTTTTGTTTACTTTTTCTCTTCAAAAACCCTCTACTAAAGAAGTTATTAGCAAGAAAACTTTTTTAAAAAGAAGAAACTAGATAAAAAAATACCCCCTCTCTTTTTTTATAAAGGTTTTAAAGTCTAAGAAAAAGTATAGACCAATAATTTATGCCAATCTAAGAAACTGATATCAATATTACAAGCAAAAATGGCTTTTCTCTCAGTGTGCAGCAATTTTTCTTGATATTTTAAGGAATTTTGTCTATCTTAACTTGATCTTGAATTTTTTGTTACATTATATTTTGGATAGATTAATTGGTTAAAGATTGAGATTGGTTATTTCATAGTTAAATGAAATATAAATAACAATATATATGATTTGGAACATGAATGTATTTTCTAAGATTTATAAAAAATTTATACTAATCAAAATTATGTCATTTAACTATTAAATTATTGCTAAATTTGAGAAAATATAATAATAAAAGAATTAATAAATAATTTACAATTTCTGATATTCAGTATAAAAAATATAGTATAAATAAAAAATTGGTAAAAAATTTTGAATAGATTGTAACAAAAGAATTTGATATAAAATCTGGCAATAGAGTAATAAAAAATTTTTTTGCATACTGTGGCAAAAAATTTTTTTTTTTGTATATAGCAATAAAAATTCAGAAAAAAAATTACTGCAGCAAAAAATTAATACTATGAGAAAAAATTTGACAAAAAATCAATATTGTGACTAATAATATGTCTCAAGTATTTATATATAAAATTTTACAAATCATCTATGTTCCTTTTTGAGGGATAAAATTAATAGCTCTTTACTTTAATAGGAACAAAAGTCAGAAAATATTATAAATCAATGATTTAAATAATGAAGAACAATTATAAATAGTTTTTTAATTGTTATTAATTTAAAAATTTTAATGTTTCTTAGAGAAAGACATTTGACTTTTGTTTTTGTCTCTCTTTTTAGGGACCTATCTTTAACTATGGCAAAAAATTTGTCAAAAGTAATAAATCAAGTATTGAAATTCAGTATATATTCTTTTTTTTTTTTTGACTGACTCAGCCTTGTTTTATTATTTTTTTCAAATTACATTTATATAGGATATATTCAATACAGAAATATATATTTAGTAATAGTAAAACTCGATAAGCTACATGCTACCTTGCAACCTGTTGCTTTTTTTTTTTTAGAAGAAACTAATATGCCAAGACTATGCTAGTTATCATATAAAAGGATAAAATAGTGAAAATATTAGTTTGATATTTTATATACTCATTAATATATCTGTTTACTATTTTGGTTAAGTTTAGAAGAGATTGTTGTAGGATATCAGATCTGTGTGGCTTGTAGTTTTCCATGCCTTGTTTGTTTTACAATATGTTTGTGTCATTTAGTAGGTTCTTGTGAATTCTTCAGATTGTGTATTTTATCACATCTGTTTATCCATATGTCGTATAATAGCTCTGTCTATTCTCTCATCATGTTTATAATAGTTTCTGTCACTTTGTTATTATTGGTTATAATTGAGTTAAGTGTTTTCAATATTTCTTTTAATACTGCTCCTCGAATTAGTAGTTTGAAGATTTTAGGGTTTACCAGCTATATCTGTCTATACATAATCTCCTTGAAGCTCTTTTTGTGTTCTTTGTTGATATGTGTTGATACATGTTTGATGAAGATCCCATAAAAGTTTTCCTCAATGTTTCTGTGTTGTTGCTGCATAGGAATAGATACGTGGTGTCTTCAACTTCCCTGCATTTGTGACATTTGGCATTCTTGTAGATTAATGCATATCTGTTGTATAGCTTGGTCCTGATTAAAACTTCTTTGTACCAGAGGTTAAAACTGAATTTCCTTATATGGTGATCTCTATATGAAGTTGCATATTTGTTTATTTTGGATAGATAAATGCTATTGAATATATGCTTCCAGTAGATATTTCTATAGTCTTCTTCTATAAATCTGTTTTGTATCCTGTTCAGTAGCTTTCATTTGGTCAGCCTGATAACCTTATTGACTTGTTTTACTAGTTTTTTATATGGTATATCTATCTGTGTTGTATCCCAGACTATGTTTATCAGGGCTATTTCTCTGTGAGGTCATCTTATATTGATGAGTTTCTAGTTGGATTTCATGTCTGAAGAGATAGGATCAATCCTAGCTAGCTTGTCAGCTTTTTTATTAAGAGGGATGTCCATATATGCTTTTACTTTATGGATTGAGATTTTTAGGTTTTGTTGTTTTCTGATATAGGTAAAGATATCTATGATTGCCTGGTTCAGTTTTTTCCTTACTTTGAGTCTATTGGTATCTATGGCTTCTATTAAGTTTGTTAGCACAGCTTTATTGTCAGTGTACAAATCGATAGTGGTGTTTTTGTTCAGAGTGTTTATTGCTATAGTTATGACTATCAGTTCTGCCCTTGTTTATGAGGTATTAAGTTGTATTTGTCCTTGAAATGTATGTTCAATTCCTTTTCTATCTTTTATGATCCATCCAAGCTCCATATATAGTTTGTTGCCATGGTTTAACACTGATATATTTTTGTATATTATAGCATATTGACAGTTCTTCAGTCATTGTTGGATTGTTATCAGAATGTTCAGGTCTTTTCTGTTTAGCCTGAAGATTTTATCAATGTTTGTCATTCCTGGGTTAATACTATCTATTATAATCTATGGTGAGATTTAATCTAATTGGAGTATTTTGGTGAGGTCTTTTAGCTCTTTCTTGGTGAAGCCTGGTGATATCTTGCATCGTAGAGTACTTGCAGCTCTGTTTTTGTTTTTCTTTGATGAGATACTTGTCCTTTCTACTGGAACCAGAATTATGTGCTATCTTTTATCTACAAATGTGCAGGTTTCAGCTGATGTGGCTTTTTATTCATTTAGAGGGCATCTGATACATTTTTTTAATGATGACTGCTCATCCACCCTTGAATAGTCTTTGAAAACTACTGTGTTGAGACTGTTATTACATTTTTTCTTGCTAATGTCTTTCTTATTCTGCTTGAGTATTGCTCCCCAGTGTTGTTTATATGAGTTTATCATTGCCAAGGGTAGGCCTTGCCTATAAGTTTAGTGATTACTTGTTTTATCTTCTATCCTGTCTTGTATGCTAGCTAGTATCACGAGATTCTCTGTGACTTCCTTGTACTATTTTGGAGTATTCCTTTTATTTATTTTATCTATGGCACCCAGTTCTCTCTAGTATAATAGTGATGTTCCTGTTGAGTTTATAACCTGTCCGACAAACATCAAGTTATGTTTTCTTAGTGTTTTTCTGTGCTGGTAATATATAGAGCTTGGTATTGTTTCTTCTATTGTGTTGTCTATCTTTTCTATTTTTTGAAGAGTTTCAGTCCTTTACTCTATTTGAAATTTAAAACTATGTTTTCTTGTTATCCAGAGGATGTCATGATTCAGATTTTGTCTGACCTTGAAGAATGGTTATATGAAATATGTCAATATTGCATTAATTGGCCAGAATAGGTTTTGTAAGTTTTGAAGTCCCATCCTAAAGATTTTTTAAGATTCCCTTATCTTTCATCCTTTGTGACCATATCTTTAAGTGGAGTTGTAGTTGCCTATTCTATATGTGATTCAAGTAATACTCTATATAGTTATATAATAGAGTATTGGAGATTGTATTAGTGAGATCACACCTGTTTTATACTTTCTTATAATTTTGTTCATTAGGAAGTTGCATTCAATTTCAGGGTGTATCATATTATTGAGCAAGTACTCTATACTTGGCATGAGTATGTGATTTATTATGTATCTCATTTGTTTGTTTGTAGTTGCCTTCCAACTAATTAGTTTGCTGATTTTCTTTACTTTTTCTCCTATGAGCTACTTTTGATATCCTTTTTTCTTCAAACTATCTAGCCATATTCCAAGTATTCTCATCAATACATCTGGCTTGCTACCTCTAATTGTCCCTCCTTTAAGTATAAAGCGTCTTTCAAAATCTTCATGCTGTTTATTAATGATAATTAATTATGATTCAGAGGGTTAATTTCAATGTCGTTATGATTGAAGAATTCTATATTGATATTTAGAGTTTTTTACATTTTTTCCAGGTTGTTTGTCAACTATATTGTATCATTCATATATGTTAAAGCTTTTATGTTTATATGTTTTTCCTCATATGGCCCATTAATATCTTCTCTAGATCTCATTGTGTATCTATATCTCCTTTCTGAATTGTTGATTTCTGTAAGTAGGGGTCATAGAATATCCACCATAACAAATAAGAAATTGTGTCTTTCTGATCAATTTTATCTAGTACTTTGTAGTTTAGACTGAGTTCATGCATTGTTATGACCTAATTCTCCCTTTTTTTAAGTAAATCTTGAATGATGTCAATAATTTTCAGTGATATCATGATGTGTTTCATAATATTTTCCAGCATTTCTGTGTTGGCTGAGTTATAAGCTTTCACCATATCTTGACTTAGAATCCATAATTTTCTCTTTTTTCTATAGGCTTGCTCTATACATAAATTAGTTATATGGATGAGACCTTATATACTGCTTCTGGGTAGGGCTAATCAGTTTGACTTATTGAGAATATTGTCCTTCCTGCTATGAGCAGGGTGATGGATCTAATAATCTCAATTATGTTGTATTATTCTGTGGATTTCGGTATGGGATATATATATCCTGTATTTCATTCCCGTGATGTTTCACCTTGTGTAAGAATCTTGTTATAAAGGTTGGCAAGCCATGTTTATAACAAGTTTACCTAAGTAATCTAATAAAAGTATAACTTTATACCTGAACGCAAATGACAACTGCTAAAACAGTCTTAGGAAACTATAGGTATTTTGATGAAACAAACATTTTTCTTAAAGGCCAGAAAAATGTTATCAAATAGAATTTCAAGATAATCAAGGATTTAGACCTCTAGCCATGAAATCTTAATAATTTGCTAGAATACGTTATTTTAGATCACATGATCTGACTACCGATCCCGAAGCTCTGAGTTGATGTAAGATCCAAATTACTAATAAAATATAGACAAATACCAATAGGTTCATAGTAATAGTTATGTTTTATTATGATTGTCTTTAACATATTGTTCTTTATTTTATTTTATTTTTGTTTTTATTAATTACATGCATATGATCTTTCAGAAAAACTACTAAGATTATATGTATATTATTTCATATATTTTTATTATATTTATTTATATTAAGAAAACATATATTTAAAGGTTGTCTTTTTCCTTTACTGACAACTCATGTTGTCTGCTCCTAGTTTACATTTAATAAAGTTTTCCTTTAACTAAGCTACATAATGATGAAATAACTTCCTAATATTGTATATGTTACAATATTAGTGTTTTTGATCCAAAATGTTTGTAAGCTATATAGAGGATACTGTCTGGTCCTGTTGCTGATTTGGAGCTTCTATCTTTTATTGCTTTTTTCAGTTCTTGTATAATAATGAGTTTTGTGAATTCGTTATATCACTTCTCTTGGATCCTTTCATTTGGTGAGTATTGCTGTATCCATCTGGGCATATTTTCTATCAGGAGGGTTTTCCTATACCGAGTCTATTTTGTAAAGTGCTCTGATACTTTCCATTTAATCTTCTTGGGATCTGTGATAATTTTTATTGATTATTTTCCTCTATGATAAGCTTGTTCTGTTACTATGGTTCTATTAGATCTTTCTAGAATGCTATTGATTATCTATTTTTTGTTATCTTGTAGTTATTGTTGTTTCCTTGTTATATGTTATAGAATTTCTTTACTTCTGTAATGTTTAGTAATTATTTTGGCTACTGTCTTATATTTTATTATATATTCTTTGCACGTTCTTTTTCACTGGGCTGCATAGTTCTGGGAATACTTGATTTACTATTTTCTTAGTTCCACTACAAGCTCTGAAAACAATTTCTATATCTTGCTTATCTATTTTTTGATCAGTTGTTCAGTTTATACATTAGGTATATAAATGTTTCTCTATAGCTTTTCTGATAATATCTGAATTTTCATGATCTTTTTATATATTGTTGGGATTTCTCCTGATTTCTTGTTTCTTTTCTGATTTTTTATCTTGAGTATGTGTTTTTTTGTTGTTTTCATAATGTATTGCTTGAAACTATTTCTTAAGTTATTTATATTTTTTTTGTTCCTTTATACCTTCCTTTTGTATTCTTGATTCGATTTTGTCTCTGAAGTTTTTCCATTGTTTAGTGTCTGCTTTATGCCAGTTATACTTATGATTCCATATATGGATGTTTTGTTTTCTTTGTTTTTCCAGCTGCTACACCTCAATTCTTGTAATCATGACCTTGTGATCACTTTTGCAAAGAGTCTGGATGGTCCATTATGTCGGAGTTCCTGGATTGCTATATGTTCTGTGGGCTGTATCATATTTGATCAATCCTGCTAACCACTTCTCTGTTATTTTTCCATATGTATGCCACTTGTGTTGAGTTATGTACTCTAAAGGTATCTGTGAAATTCTTGGTGATTATCCATTCCAGCAGGTCTGACTCCAGTCGGTAGTTGTTTGATTTCTTTGATATATATTATTTATTAATAGAAGGGTTGAGTATGATATTAAAGTGACCTTCTATTACTATGTATATTGCTTCTTTCTCTGTTTGTATTATCCATTCCTTAATAGTGATTTCTATAATAGATTTTTCTTTTCTATTGCCATTTCTTGATAGGAAGTACACTCCTATTACTTTCATCTTGTGTTTGTCTGAGAATGCCATGTCTATTGCTATATTCTTTTTTTCCATCTCGTGTTTCTTATATATTCTGCATGTGATATTTTTGTGGATCGCTATGCATATCCCATATCCAATCTTTCTTCTGAGATCTATTAAAGTTATTAGTAGATATCCTGATTGTTTTCAATGTTTGATCTGATTCATGTCTCTATTAGTTTCTGTTGAGATGACTATTTCCCATCCATTTTCTGACTAGTACTCCATCCATAGTTTGCATTTATTCTCCTCTACCATGCCTCTTATATTGTGTATTATAACTGTTTAGACTGGATGGTTGGTTATTGTTTTATTTAAATGTGTGATGTTTTTGTTTGTTTGTTTACTAGTATTTTGGATTATCTATTTGTAAGAAGCTAAGAAATTTGAAATTGTGTTATCTATTTTACTGCTTTCTTTCCTTTGAGAGTTCTGCTAAGTCATATTTATCATATTATTGAGGGGTTGTGCCTGGTAAGACTGTTTGTTGAGATAGTTTGAAGAGATTGATTGATTCTTCTATTGTTGAACTTATTTTGTTGAGCTGTTGTTGATATGCTTCTTGTGTTTTTTTGATATCCTGAATCTTGATGTTTGTTTCTGCTACTTGCTCTTCACTTTCAATGGGTATAGCTTCTACTAGCTCTTCCATGAGTTTCCCTATGCTTCCTGGATACCTATTTGCACACTCTTTTTCTAATGCATCTACTCTCTCATTCAGATCTTGGAGGGAGTCCTTCATTTCTTTGATTTTTCTTTTGATTGTCAATAAGGCTTGCCAGATATTGTCCTCGTAATTGTTATTGATGGAATTTTTTCCATATTTCAGGATATTTGTATAGCTTCTCAGGTCTTCAATTCTACAATTCTTGTGGCTGGTGTGGTTAAGATTTATTCTGTATCTGGATAGTGGTGGCATCCTTGAGTTGTTAAACCTATTGATGTGTTGTCTGGAGGAAAGGGATTCGGGGCTGTCAGGGTATGTGTGCATATTATATTCAGATGAGTTGTAGATGAGGCATAGTCTTGTTTCTCAGTCTATTCACTGTATCTGGGTTCCTTAGATAACAAGGGCTACTGCTTTCATCTCTCACATCTCTTCTCTGGATTGGAAGGTGAAAACTATGAATCTTTTGGCTTGATTGTTATTGTTTCTGAAAATGTATACTGACTTGGCTTTGATGCTCATGATTGTGACTGCCAGATCTGCTGCCTTTGTATCTGGAGGCAGGGAGATTAATGTTGTTCTGAAATGTTCTCTTTGTTCTCTAACTTCGTATGTTCTGTAGTAGGGAAATATTTTGCATGAATGAAATTCTTTTGTGAGAGCCCAGTCTTGACTAATTTCTATGTAATCAGATGTGTTAGAGAATGTTATATTTACTGTCTGGAAAGGTTCTGCTCTTTGCAAGGTTATGTAATCAATACTGATTTGTTTATCAAAAAACTTTTCAGATCCATTTTGGTGAAGTGTTGGAGGAATGTCCTATACACTGATGGTGCAGGAATTGCTATCTTGGGAACCTAATGGAGCAGGCATTCTAAATTTGATACCCTCTAGTCCAGGAGTTCTATTGTATATGCTTTGTATGCATCCTCCTGACTGCTAAAAATAGCTATGATTTGTGATCTCCCAATTGAATGTTCTATCCTTATATATTTCAGAAAGGACAGATATCCCATTTTTTGTCTAACAAATTCAATTTTTTCTCCTATTTTGTCCTGGTACTTGTTTTGATCAATAAATATCTTTTATGGCTTGAAAAAAACTTGTCTATCTTGAATAGTTTGTGATATAAATAGCATTTTCTGGATGTTTGTTTGGTCTTCATAGTTATAACCTGTCTAATTGGTGATGCCAAGTTGCTTGTCTTTTGCTTGGAGTTCTATGGTACTTCCATCTTTCAATACTTCAACTGTGATAGAAGATAGTATCCTGCTGTTAATGATGCTTTCCATGTTTTCTGCCACTTGTTTTGTTTCTTCTGTCTCCATTTCTTTTTCTTGTGTTCTTAGGCTCTCCTTTTTCTTTCCTTTTTCTTTGACCATCAGTTTTTTGGAAAGAGCTGATCTGGTTCCAAGAGGGGTATATATATCAGTGTTATTGCTTTCACTTTTAAAATCCTGCCATTGTTTTTGCTTAATCTGTCTATGTTATATTCCAGTGTTGTTTGCCTCAACAGACTTCTCAGTTACTTTGTAAAGGCCATATTGCTTGGAGCACTACTTTTGTAGTTAAAGATGAGTTTGTTTTATGTATTTGCTTAATAAAGAAATTTTTACAATTTTGAGATTTTCAGGAAAGAGTTTTTTGACTATATGAGTAAATATTCAAGAAGTAATAAATTTCATAAAATATATTAAAAAATTACAAAATCAATTACCTAAATTATTCATCACTTTTTTCTTTTTTCTTTTTCTTCTTTTCTATTTGTTTTTCTTTTTCCTTTAAAGATTTCAACTTAACACTTTTAAAACTAGTTCCAATTGATTTTATCTTTTCAAATGTTTTCTGAGATTTTTTGTTTTTTTCTTCTAATTTAACTATTTTCTTAATTTCATCTATTCATATACTTTTCCTAGTTTGTTTCTCATTCTCTAAATATATTAAAGATTTCTTATAATTAGTAATTTTTTGTCTTTTGGATTTAACTGTCAATTTTTTTTCCTTTCCTATCTTTTTTTTATATTCATATTCTGAAATCTCTTCCAAACTGTATATTAAATTTGACAATCCTTCTGGTAGTATCATGTCATAGAAATATGAATTGGTATAATTTTTTTTTTTTTTTAAACTGGCTCAGCCTTGTTTTATTATTGTTTTCCAATTACATTTATACAGTATAGCTAATGCTAATGTACAGGGATATGGTTTCAGTAATAACAAAACTCGATAAGCTATGAACTATCTCGTAGCTTGTTGCCCTTTCCTCAGGGGAAAGAAAACTAACATGCCAAGGCCATGCTAGTTGTTGGATGATATAATAATAGTATAAAAATGTTAGTGTTGTACTTTATGTATTCATTTATATAGCTGTTGACTATCCTGACCAAACTTTTATTCTGATCCTTTATTATTTGACTGTTTGGTTATCCTGGGTCTGTTGTTGCTTGTCTTGTGTTCATTTAGTTCATTTTGCTGTCTTGTTTGTTGATGAACTTGGGGCTTGTGTGTGAGTTTTTTCGAGTGTACTTTTCATATGTCATGTAGGAGTTCTTTCCGCTCTCTCATTGTATTGATAATTGACATTGTAATTACCTTGTTACTGGCTATCAGCCTGTTGAGTGTTTCTGGGATTTCTTTTATAACTGCTCCCCTGATAAGTAGTTTGAGGGTTCTAGGTGTCTTCAGGTGGATGCGTTGTTATATGGTATTCTTGAAATTTTTCTTGTGTTCTTTGTGAATGTGTGTCAATATGTGTTTTATTAGGATTCTGTGAAAGTTCTTCCTCAGAGTGTCTTTCTGATTACTGCATATGAAGGGGTGAGTGATATCTTCTGTTTCTTTGCAGTTGTGACATTTGCTGTCCCTGTAAGTTGATGGATATCTACTATACAGTTTGCTTCTGGTTGGTAGTTCTTTGTACCAGAGGTTAAAGCTGAACTTTCTTAAGTAGTGGTTCTTGTTTGAGGTTGTCTGTTCTTTTATATTGGAGGGGTGTAGGCTATCGAAGGTGTATTGCCAGTGTATATCCCTGAAGTCCTCCTCTGTGAAGCTGTTCTGGGTTCTGTTGAGTAATCTCCATCTGGTAGTCTTATGGCTCTATTGATTTGTTTTACCATGTTCTTCCCTGGTGTGTCTGTTAGTGTTTGGTCCCATTGGATACTGATCGGTGGTGATCCCTGGTGATATTCCCTGATGTTAACGATCTTCCTGTTGGATTTCATGTCTTGTGATATAGTATCGATTTTGGATAGTTTGTCTACTTTTTCATTGAGAGAAATGCCTATGTGTATTTTGACCTTATGGAATATTATGGTTAGGCCCTGGTGCTTCTTTATGTAGCAGTATGTGTCTAGGATTGTTTGGTTTTAGTGTTG
The DNA here is from genome assembly GCA_910592055.1 of Acaulospora colombiana. Taxonomy (NCBI): domain Eukaryota; kingdom Fungi; phylum Glomeromycota; class Glomeromycetes; order Diversisporales; family Acaulosporaceae; genus Acaulospora; species Acaulospora colombiana. The sequence continues at coordinate 3,356 of CAJVPT010002003.1, read as the reverse complement.
TTTCTTTCTTGGTCAGTAGTTGTCTAACATTTCTGCTAGGAAAATTATCATATTAAGGCTATCCATGTAAAGCTGGACTGTAGTATCCCTGCCCAAAGTGCTTATTGCTGTTACTATGACTATGAGCTCTGCCCTTGTAGATGATGCGTGTAGTTGAGTCTGTTCTTGGATAATGTGTTCTCTTCCTTCTTTGTTCTTGATGATCCAGCCAAAGCCCATGTGTGGTCTGCTGTCATGATCGTATACTGAGCCATCTGTGTACATTGTTACCTATCCATGGTCTTTAAGCTGGTTCTGTATGGCTTTTTATTAATGTCCATTAGGCCTGGTTTTCCCCTATTTATCTGTAGCTTGGGATATGAGTCGTCTTCCTGTGGGGTTCCTATTAGGTCTCTTAGTTCCTTTGTTATGGATCTTGGGGATATTCTGCATCTTAGTTCAGTTGTCAGGCCCTCTGTGTTTCTCCTGGATGATATATTTGATCTTTTCACTGGGATCTGGATGGTGTGTTGCTTTCTTGCTGAGTATGTGCAGGATTCCGGTGATGTGTCTCTTTCACTTATTGTGCAACCCCTGCATCTCTCTAGTGGGGATGTCCCTGTGGTTCTTGTATAGTGTGTGTAAGTAACTGAGTTGGGACTGGTGTTTTGTTTTTTCCTACCTATGATTTCTGCCTGATATTTGAGTGTGGCACTCCAGTGGGGTTTGTGTGTGTCTATTTGGACCAAAGGTTTGCCTTGATTAAAGGTTCTGTAGTTGTTGGTAGCTTCTGTTGTTCTGTCTTGTATGTGTGCTGTGACTGTGAGGTTTCCTATGAGGCTAGTGTACCATTTTGGGTTTCCTTTTTTCCTTGTTTGGTTAATTGCACCTACTTCTCTCCAGTGTAGTGTCCACATTCCTGTCGAGTTGAGGATCTGTCCTATAAATATTAGATCATGTTTTTTGAGTAGCTGTCTGTACTGGTGATATGTTGTCTTGGGTATGAGTTCTTCGATTGCGCTGTCTATTCTTTCTATTCTCTGCAGTGTCCTGAAGTTTGGGTTTAGGTGGAATTGGAAACTATGTCTTCTTAAGAGCCATAGAATGTGTGATCCAGGTTTTGCCCTGTCTTTAGAAGTGGTTGAATAAGATGTGTTGTGACTGACTCTGTTGACTAGAACATGTTTTGCAGACTTTGTAGGCCCATTCTGGATATTTGCCCTAAAAGTCCTCTGTCCTTTATCCTTTCTGTCCAGTTTTTAATATGAAGTTGCATCTGTCTATCCCATATGTGATCTATTCTGTATTCATACTGGTTATATAGCAGTATGTTTGAAACTATGGTGGCCATCCCGCATTTGTGTTTATATCTAGTTACGATTTTCCTTATTAACTGGTTGCAGGTACTTTCTGGAAATACTATATCATTCAAGAGGTATTCTATGCTTGGCATGAATACATGGTTTATTATATATCTCATCTGCTTATCTGTGGTTGCCTTCCAGTCTATTAGCTTATTTTTTTTTTGGACTTTTTCAGTGATTAGCTGTTTTTTATATGTCTTCTTTCCTGAGCTATCCAGCCATATGCCAAGTATTCTCATTAGAGTGCCCAGTATGCTACCCTTTATTGAACCTCCTTTGAGGGTGAAGCTTTGCTCAAAGTCTGCTGTTTGACCATTGATTATGATTAACTATGATTTTTGTAGATTTATCTTTATATCATTATGGTCATAGAATTCTGTTGCTATGTCCAGGATCTCTTGTAGTTCTTCTGGGCTGTCTGCCAGCCAGATTGTGTTATCCATGTATGCACTAGCTTTCACTGCCAAGTGTCTTTCTCTGATAGGTTCTTCTATGGAACTTTTCATTCTAGTTGTATATCCATAACCTTTTCTTGATGAATCGACTTCTGTTAGTAGGGGGTCATAGAAGATTCACCAAAGGAGTGGTGAGATTGTGTCCCCTTGATCGATGCCATCTAATACTTTGTATTGGAAGGTGAGTCCATATGCTGTGATGACTTTGTTTCCTCAGTCTTTAAGTAGAGCCTATATAATGTTGATTGCTTTTTGCAGTATTTTGATGCACTTCATTGCCTTTACTAGCATCTCTATGTTGACTGAGTCATACGCTTTGGCCATGTCTTGGCTGAGTATCTATAGTTTCTTCTTCTCTCTTCATGCATATTCTATATTGAGATTCATTATGTATATAGGTGCTTGTGTGCTGCTATCTGGGAGTGCTGCCCAGTTCAGTTCATTGAGGATGTTGTGTTCTGTGCAGCAGTGTGCTAGACAGTCACTCAGGATTTTAGTGAATATTTTCCTTCCTGCAATAAGTAATGTGATGGGTCGGGTTTTCTCGATTCTATTTTGCCAGTCCTTGGGTTTGGGGATTGGATATATGTATCCTGTGCCCACAGGCTGAATTTGTAATTTTATTAATCGAAACTGTTATGTTATTACAAATAAGTAGTTTTACATATATGTTATAGTAAATTATATCTATATGGATAGCTATGTATATATTTTAACTAATACTATATATTACCACTACTAGCCCAACCCCAAACTGAAAGCCTACGCGATTCCATCTTAGAACAATTTTTTATTAAGAGTATTCTAGTTATTGACCGTTGAATTCAGTATCATCAATTCCAGTTTTGATCCTTCGGAGTGGTCCACAGATTTCTTCTCCCAGTAAGTCCTCCCGATAGTCAAGTCTGTGAAAGCCGGTACAGCCACATGTATGAGGACTGGAACTGGCTTATTATGGAAGAGTTCTTTTCTTGATCACGAGTTTTTGTATTAAGCCATTTGTGTCCCTGGATGAGCTGTTTTCTTGTTTTGGTCCTGAGAGGCATACTATCAGTTTGGGGATCTACTTTTCTTGCTACCATTTCTGGTAATGCAGTTGTGTCAGTGATAATCCTATTTAATTTGGATCACAACTTGATCACAATCTAAATATAGACCAGATGTTATATTTAGAAACATCGGTTAGTTTAAGTTACGTCAATGGACAGATTCAATTCCTCGTATCAGTTTTGTATTGGGGTGGAATTGAAACCGGATCTTGTGATCTGACCTATGGAGTGCTAACTACTGCACTATTGATCCATAGGTATAAATTGGCATAATATTATTTATAAGTTAGCTAAAATGCTTGAATTAATTTCAAATACTCATTCAAATATTTAAATTAATCTTTTAACCATAAGTAATTATAATTAAAATTATTATTATTTAACATAAAATATTTTGCTGAAAAATATCTCTTCAGAACAATATAGACAAAAACTCTTTCCCGTTCACCTGTGGCACAGTAGAATTGGAAAAAGCGAACAACATGAACCGAACAACTAGGAGTGCAAAC
>CAJVPT010002002.1:0-19061 GCA_910592055.1 Acaulospora colombiana | reverse complement strand
TTAAAGTTTTAGCTTTAGCGATTCATACTATATGTACAGCTTACAATTGTTTAATAAAGTACACATAACTAGCCTGATAGAGGGTTTAAAAAAAAAAAAAAAAAAAATTTGCATAATTCTATTTTAATTATTCTTTACATATTTTTATTGTATATTAGAGTTAATAGGTTATCAGGCTATTGAATATAGTATCCTGGATCTGATATTTATCCTTCAGAGTGATTTATAAATTTATCCTCTTACTAAGGTCTCCAAATAGTTAAGTCAATAAATAGCATAAAGACTAATGCTTAATTACAGCATTATCATACTAGTTTAGAAATCTATTCTTGTGTTTATTACTTTGTTTAATGCTTGCATAACTGAATGACATCAAGATAATTTTAGCCAATTTCAGATATTACAACTAATTACAATTCTTATATAGATTGTACTACTTATTAACAGGTATTTTTTTCTCAAAATACCTTATAACAAGTAATTATATTTAGAAATATTGGTTAGATATGATTAGACCAACAAATGTAGATTTTATCAACTTTAAGCATTGCTACCTGAAGGATTTGAATCTATATCTTATGATTAAATCTATAAAATACTAATTACTGCACTATTGATCCATAGATCTAACATTAGCTATTTAATATTAATTAATATATATATTATTATAGGTTAACCTGATGAGTCTGTTACTAATCTATAGTACCTTGTATAATCCAAATGGTCAACAAATACTCACAACTAATACAAAGAAGAGAATGCCTTCTATATAAAATACTTAGGAAAGATAGAGACATAGTAACTAACTTGGTCAAGGATAAGTATCTCTTTATTTGTGTTCTGTTTCTTTTGTATATCACTAACTCTTATCTTTATTCACAATGAGGGTTGTTTTTATAACATATTCAGCACTACTTTTTTGATATACATTAATAAACTATTTATACTTTTCTAACTAATAATAGATTATCTACTTTATAATAGACTATGCTAATTCTAAACTTTGTAAACTTTCCATACTTTGTCAGACATATATAATTCTCTTATCAGTACCTGAGCTTAATCTCTAGTTTCTTACCTTGTAATACTCAATCTTTTATGTCAGACTTTTGGGTTTTTGAATTCTAAATCATTATATGTAAATTTTATTTTTTTTTTTTTACCCTTAGTCAGGCCAGTACTGTGTATTTATTAATCATTAAGAATATCGATTGAGATACATAGGGCAATTGCATCATGGCTAAACTAAAATCTCGTACTGATATACTTGTCAATGGCTTTCAATTCTCAAAAGAGCTTCAACCTTTAAGTGCAACCTTGGGGACAATATTTCGCTCTGAACTAAGTTTTGGATGAAAACCCTCCTAACTTACCCATCATTGCTAGCAGATTGTCACTGCTTATTATCCTCCAAGGAACTGAATTCAAGAAACTACAAAAAGGAAAAGGGAAAATAATAGGAAAGGGGGATATCTATAAATGTGCAAATGCACTACATGAAAATAAAAAAAGAAAAAAGAAATTTAAAATTGCTCCATGTCCTCCAAAGGATCTTGACTAGGAAACCTCTTCTCATTAAGAATCAACTCTTCTGGGATATTCTTCTTCTTCCTGACCGTCTGAGGGACTTATCTTTCCGTGCTTTTGATTATTTTCTTGCAACCATCTGAGGTACTTATCACCTACTCAGATCCAGTGTCTTGTTCAATGCTTCCTTTCTTTCAGTCTTGATTTTGTATCCACCCGCGCAGAAGAAAATGGCTAACGGTGGACCCCAGGTTCTTATGTGGCTTTTCAGTTTTGTTGGATAACTCCCGATATCTTCCAGCAGTCATACCTAGTTAAAGGAATTTTACTAGTGTTCATCTTGATTTTGATATCATTACACAACGTCTGGGGAAATACATTCTCAATCCTAGAGAAGGATAGTGTTTTACATTTCTCTGCTTTTCGGTCTTATAGCCTGACCAGGATAAGAAAATAATCTCCTTCGCGTACTTTGCCTGACCAGGATAATAAGAAGTTGAAGACCTCAACTTGAACAAATAACTACCTTTTCACCACCTAAGGAATTTAGTGTCCATCCTAATGACCTTATGATTTCTTTGCTTCGGTTACACTTCATTTGGAAGAGTGGAGGATGCGCACCAATAGATTCTCTTTCTTTCACCAATGACGTCATCAGAACACATAAAGTGACCAGTAGGAACTTGTTTACATTCAGCTACTAATATATTTCATGTTCACCAATTATATTTTGTAATAGGTTGTGTCACCTAAAATTTAGGATCAAACTGAGGTAGGCAAAATTCTCCAGAAAGCCAAAATTTTTGGGCGACTTTAAGAGGGAAGATATAGTGGGCAGACACCTTGAAATATGGCTTGATGTTTGCCGCCTCCTACTGCTAGAAACCTCTATAGACATGCTTCAATATGAAAGGCTTCAAGTACTATACATTAGTTTTTCTTCCTTGCAGAACTTTTTTGCCGTTGATAGAGAAGGTATTTCTTGACTTTTCTAGGTCACAGGAAGCCAAGTTTTTGTTTGAAAATGAATATAAACAAGGAAAAGGGTTTAAAAGTGTTCTTGAAGTGGAACTTCAAGTTGTTTTAAGGATAGTGTTAAGACTTTATTAGCAAAGAAATAAAAAATTTCTTGTGAACATCTTTTTTGTGTGTGGTCAAGAGATTAGCAGAAAGAGTTTTATTATTATATGTAAATTGTATTATCCATATAACTCATTATAATATATATATATATATATTGAATAATTGTAGCTAGAGTAGATCATAGTTTATTACTGTATATTAATTAATTGAAAACACAAGTATATTTTTATATTAACAGTATAATATATATTATAGTTAAATATTCTAATCAAATCTAATAAATTTATTATAAGCAATAATAGTTTTTAAATTTGACCTTGTGAATAATATTTTCTTTAGAATAGTCTTTAAATAAAAACTTTTCTAATTTATCACTTTATTATCAGTATATTGTTAATGCAAATATTTTATCAAGCTACTGAAATATAAAAAACTAAAAAGTAAGAATTGAAAAAAAAGAGAAAAGAAAATATTTAAAAATATTTAAATAAACTTATAGTTTTTATTTAATATTTTTATATTATATATAATTATTGAAGTTTTCTCTAACTTTTTAATTTTACTCAGTACAGTATAGTATATATTTTATCTATACTTTCTTATTTGTTTATTTTATGTATTGTCGTAGGCTATCCCGGTGAGTCCGTCGCTAATCCGTAGTGCCTCGCATAACCCAGACTTCTCAAGAATACTCACAAATGACACAAAGAAGAGAATGCCTCCTATAAAGAACACTTAAAGAAGGCAGAGGCATGGTGATTGACTTGGCTGAAGGTAAGTGTCTCTTTATTGTATTATGTTTCTTTGGTATATCACTAACTCTTATCTCTATTCTCAATGAGGGCTGTTTTTCTTAACACATTCAGCTCTATTCTCCAGGAGGGCTGTTTTCCTAACACATTCAGCTCTGCCTTTTCAATATACATTGGTAAGCTATTTATACTTTTCTAACTAACAATGGGCTATCTACTTTATAATCGGCTATACTAACCCTAAGCTTTGCTAAACTTTCCATACTTTTTTAGATACACATAGTTCCCTTATCAGTACCCGAGCCTTATCTATAGTTTCTTACCTTGCAATACTCAATCTTTCATACCAGACTTTCAGATTTTTGGATTCTAGACCATTACGCATAAATTGCATCACTCATGTAATCCATAACAGTATATTAAATAAGTACAATATATATTAACTATTCTTAGTATCTATATATTGTAACAGGCTGATCAGTGAGTCTATTGCTAATGACCAAAGGCTCATATAACCTGTGGATAGAAGAGTCTATCCTTCTATCATATACACAAAACAATACCAAAATCAAGGCAGAGATGTAAAAAGATTTAAGCGAGTTTCAAAATAGTTTTCACTAAAACTACTTATAACTTCATTGTTATAACAATCTATCCAAAAGATTTGTCTTAAGATTCATTATTTTATTAAGTTATTGAAGGAAGTTACATTTATACATTTTTACACATAGGGCTATTATATAATCACTATGGCTATTCTAGTATTATATCATGTATAAATTGCTTCGTGGTCAATTAATTTTCTATTATCTCAACTCATAGTTTTTTACCTTTTTGATGTGAATAAATTGTTCGTGCATTCTTCTAGCTTGTAAAGGGTATGGTGATAGTCGGCAATTGATTATTTCATGTAAGCTTCATTTGTGTTATAATCATCGGTCACGTGACCATGATGAAAATTTGAAACTTTGTTTGACTTCTTTGGTCTTTAACAATATATATAACTAGTTTATATTAATTATACTATATATCTAAGTATTATCTTTTGAAAAACTGTACAATTTTTTCTTGATTATTTTCAACTTATTTTTATTAAGAATATGTTATTATTAGACCATTAAATTTTCTTTATTCTGAATCCATTTTTTGATTCTTTAGAATAGTTAGTAAATTTTTCTTCTTATCAAGGTCTCTTAATAGTATTGATTATAATAAGTCCTTTATAACCTAGCATATGATAATTAGTGATATTCTATCAGTCAGTTAAATTTACCCTTCTTATTATTTTTTCTAACTTATCCCCAAGGAAAATATAATCAAATCAAGATAATTACAGTCAACTTTTGGTCCTAATTTTTAGATTACAATCTTGATATAGATTATATTACAGATTAATATTTAATTTTTTCTATTTTAAATATCATGTAATTATATTTGAAAATATTAGAAGTTTATTAAATACTTTTTGATTAAGTCAATAGATACAAGTCCTATCAAATATCAGATATTGTTTTCTAAAGAATCTAAATTTGTATTTTATAATCTAATCTATAAAGTATTAATTACTATACTATTATTCTATAGATCAATACTAATTTAATTTTTTTTAAAACCTTTTGTTAGGTTAGTTATATATGCTTATTAAATATTTATAAGCTATATATATAAAATAAGATACTAAAGCTAATTCCCCAATTAACTTACTTATCTTAGTTATACTACTTCTCTAAGTATAACTTTGAAATAATTTATTGTTCTATTAATAGTTTAAGTAAAAACTCTTTCAATTTCTAATATTATTGCCTATATATTACTACTATAGATTACTTATTTGAATTCTAACAGAAATCAAAATCCTATCACTTCTTACCATACTTTATACCATTTAATAAGATTTCTTTTAACTTCTTGTCTTCAATTCTTTTCTTTTCATATACTGATTTTTTTATTAATAGACTTTCTATACTCTTTATCTTATTTTCTTGATTCCGTGAATATATTGGTCTTTTCATTTTGTCACATTTGTGAATTTCTGACATCTGTTTCTGCTTAATTATTTTTTTATATTTAGCAATTTATATTTTCTTTTGAAAGTGATTAAGTATTTTCTTTCATATTTTATTATCTATCTTATTGTCTCTTTTTTGATTCTCTTATTATAATACTTCAAATCTGCTATTTTTATAATTGGATTTTTCTCTATTAATTCTATACAAAAGCTAAGTATATTCTAATTTAATTTTGAGATTCTTTTCATCAGTTTCACTATCTGTTTATCAAACTCTTCTATTTTTATCCTATTATTTTCATTAAGTTTAGCTTTTTTTATTAAGATTCCTTTTTTTTATCTTTCAAGAGCTTTTGAATTCTTTTAAGACTTCTTTTATTTCTTTTAGTTATACCTTATTTTGATGAATTTTGTAAGTTAAGCATTTTAACAAGTGTTTTTTCATTTTCTCTTCATAACTATATATAATATATTTCACTTGCTTATAAAGATTTGGTTTTCTGATAGCCAGCTTAGTTAATATTGATAGCTTATTATTGATTTTAAAGGAGATATTCATATATATTTATTTATTAATTGTTTTATACTAGGTCCCATATATATCTATACTAGTCTTGAATTTGTTGATTTCATTTTTTCTTGATTTTATCTTGAATTATTCATTGCTAAATCATTATTTTGTTTTTTTAATAACTTATCTTATAGGGGTATCTAGTACCGTATCTTGCTATTTAATTACTATAATAATCTTAAATAAGATAAGGTTTTTTATTTTATTATTAAGAACTTTAGTACTTCTTTTACAAGAGTATTTGTTTCTTTATTATACTAAATATTAAAATGTGCCTTAATCTTAATAAGCTTAAAATCTAGCTTCTTTTTCTTTACAAGACACTAGTCAAAATTATGTTATTTGACAGTCGAATTATTGCTAAATTTGATAAAATTTAATAATATATTGGCAAAAAATCAGCAAAAAAATTTCGACATACTATAGCAAAAAAATTAAGCACAAAATCTGACAGTATTGTGATAAAAAAAAATTTGCATACTATGGTAAAAAAAAATAAAGCAAAAGTTACAAATCCAGTATAAAAATTCAATAAATATTTAGAAAGTTTAACAAATTTCATGAAATTTATTAAAAAAGTACAAAATCAATTGACTAAATTATTTGTTATTTTTTTTTTCTTCCTCTTCTTTCTCTTTTACTTGTTTTTTTTTTCTTTAAAGATTTTAGCTTGACATTTTTAAAATTAATCCCAATTGATTTTATTTTATCAAATGTTTTCTAAGATTTTTTACTTTTTTTTTAACTTAACTACTCTAAATTTTATCCATCTATGTACTTTTTGCAGTTTGTTTCTCACCCTTTTAATATATTGATAATTTTCATATTTGATAATTTTTCATCTTTTGGATTTAATTATTGATTCTCTATCTTTTTCTATCTCTTTTTCTTGTTTATTTTCTGAAATTTCTTTCTAACTATATGTTCAATTTAATAAGTCTTTTTATGGTATCATGTTATAGAAATATGAATTGTCATGATATTATTTACAAGTTAGTTGGAATGCTTGAATTGATTTCAAATATTCATCCAAATATTTCAACAAATCTTTTAACAATAAGTAATTATAATTAATATTGTAATTATTTGATATAAAATATTTTGCTAAAAAATATCTCTTTAGAATGTAAGCTATAATTACTGTATATACATTTATTCTTTTTTAGTAGAGTTTTTCAAATCAGTCTCACTTTCTTAAGATAAATAAATTTTTATTTATTTAATTATATCAATTAATTTATTATGATATTTAATAACTTTCTTAGACCTTCATTCAATAAGTGACTATGTGCTTTTAATTCTTTGTACTCTTTTCTTAATTATTTATTAAAAATTAATACTTAAAGATAATGATGGGTCCTTAAAGTATTTAATATATAAAATTTTACAGATCACTTATGTCTCTTTTTGAGAAACAAAATTCATAGCTCTTTACTTTAATAGGGACAAAAGTCAGAAAATACTATAAATCAATGATTTGAATAATAAAGAACAAATATGGTTTTTTTATAGTTATTAATTTAAATATTTTAATGTTTCTTTGTAAAGGATATTTAACTTTGTACTAGCCTCCCCCTTTAAGAATTCATCTTTATTTAAATCTAGTATAAATGTAGAATATTATTAATCTTATTTCATTTAATCAGTTATTTGTATATAAGTAATAATTGTTTATTTTTAGTTTTTCAATCTGCCTTCTAATATCTTCCTTTCTAATAGTGATATAAAGTATCTAACTATTTATTTATTTGCTTTTATGAGGAATTAAAATATGGGGCCATGAATTTTATTAATTCAAATATCAACTTTATGATATTTTTTTATTTATATCATTCAAAAAAACTTCATCTATTTTTTGTTTATATTTATTAGAAATGGTTTTCATCAATACCTTTATTTCTGTTCTTGCTTTTTCCGGTTTTGACTTATTTTTGATAACCAGTTTTATCAGTTTTGCCTCTTTACTACTTCTCCTAAATTAAATTCTTTAATGCTTTTCTAAACTTGGCAAACTTTCAGATTCTAATATTTCAATTGCTCTAGATTTTACAACTACTATAATTTCAAGTTCAGGTTTTATATATTTGAGCCAATCAATTTTCTTTTTTAAATCTTTTATTTTATTTTTTTTTGCTATTCTAATTTTTTGGAAAACTTGTTGTTAATATATTATATTAAGTCCAATTGTTTTATAAATTTTATATTTTCTCTTTCTAGTTTTTTGATCTATACATATAATTCTTTACTTTCTAAATAAATTAATTAATTAATAAGGATAAATTTTAATAATTCAATAATAATTTAATTCTAATTTTTTTTAATGTCTCTTTGATTCGAGTTTTGGATAGCATTTTAACTTTTGGCATTGATATTTATATAATTTTAGATATCAATATTTCAGGCAATATAATAGATGACATTCTTCTAAGCAATTCAGTTATTATGGTAAAGATTAAAGATTTGATATCAGATATTACTGAATGAACTGTTATCATTTTTTATGCAATTGATATAAAGAAAGTTTGTGATGATAGGGATGATTATGAAGGTTATAAAAATGAATATAACTATTCTCTGTAAAAAGCATATCCAATTGATTTTTTTATTCAGATATTTTAGGTATATTGACAAAAAAAATATTAAATTAATAAAGGATTATTTAAATAAAATTATTCATATTGTTTTAATAGAATTTGAAACTGTATATAATATTGTATTATTATTAATTATATTATATTACAATTAGGAGTTATATACTATAATTATATTATATATTATTTATTATATTATACTTGTATTATATTATAATTCAAAGTATTTAATATATTAATCACAACTTTGCTACTTTATATTATTATTTATCAATTTTTAAAAATATTAAAAAAGTATTCAATTTTAACTTTACTTAATAAAAGTTTAAAAAAAAATTCTAAAAAAGCAAAATTACTTATGACTGTAGTAAATACAATAGATTACTTATTAATCCATGAATAGAATTTTTCCATAGATATCTAAAAATAAAAAGCAAATATTCTATAAATGAGAAATTTATATTTTGACATAGAACAAAAAATAATTTATTAAGTCAAATTATGTTATTAAACAACAATTAACAAATCTAAGATTGAATAATGATATAAAAATAAAAAACTAAAGTTGATAATGAAGAAATAGATAATATATCACAAGATTATTTGATTTCAAAATATAAATTTTTGGATAATTATTTTATAGAATTTTGTTGTAAATTATGAACTATAAAATTCAATTTAATTTATTGAATAATACAACAGAAACATTGCTAAAATTTATGAAATTGGTGGCAAAGAAATTGAGTTTTTTTATGAGTTTTTATATATCACCAATAATATACTAGAATTATAAAATCAGTTTGCTAGTTTGTGATATGTCAAATATACCATAAATTGTATAGACAGGATGATGGTTTTGATTTTAAAAAAAACAATCAGCTATTAATTATAAAGTATATTCATATTGAATTTCCTAATTTAGCAATAAAACAAAGAAAAACTTAAATTTTTCACTATTTATACAATTAGAATTATTAAACAAAAATATAATTAATCAGCCCAATTTAGTTTTTCTATATTTTATTATTCAGTATCAATTGTTATAAATATATTAAAATTTGAATTTTGAATCTAATTTTTAGCATTGGATAGATCGATCAAATATTGGTGTACTTCTATATGATTCTATAATAATGCTATTTGAAAAACTTTTAAAAATAAAAATTTAGAATTATTTTTTAGCAAAGAGATAGTTGATTTACATTTGGAATTGGTACTAAATATTGATTAATTTTAACCATTCAATAATATAATATATAATACTGGGGTTATATATGCAGCTATCATAAATTTGTCATATAAAATATAATTTAAGTATAAAAATATATTGATTCTTAATATATTATTATATCCTAGTAAACCAAGTTTATATTGAATAAATCATTACTTTTCTCTAATTGTAAATATATTGATATAACTATGACAAAAAATAAAGCTCAATTCAACTGTCAAAAATAAAGAGAAAAAAATAATTTGTGTAGCCTTAATTTTAATTTTATATGATATTTATATAGCACAAAAGGTTATAGATATATTTTGACATTAATATTATACCATTAGTACAAAAAAAATACTAATTATGAAAATAATTATTACAATTTTGATAAAATAGAGGATATAAATGAATGGGTTATACTGAAAGATTTGTTAATATATAAACGAGATTTTATTAAATGAAAGCATTGTCACTCAAATGCAGATGAAAATATTTTGTCAGTAAGAATTATGTCAAATAGTTTGAATTTATTTGTTTACTTTACTTTAATTCAATTTAGTATTTAGTTATTGATTTTATGCACTTCTTTTCTTAGATATTGATAAATAGCTTGTTAAATAAATATGAATTAAAGAAGAGATACTAATAAATAACACATTAAATAAAATACAATTAATAATGGAAATGTTTTAAGTGCCATTAGATATTGATTAAATTTCAAAAAAAGTAAATATTAATAAAGGATTTTTGAACTTTATTGCTGATTAGTAAAGAAATATTTTCACAATATATGTAACTATTATTCTATAGAAATATCTTTCAAATATAAATCATCAAATTTTAACAAATGTTATCAAGACCTGTTAAATCTTAGTATGTCAAATTTTAAGATAAAACTTGTTAAATAGGGTTTATGAAAGATTAGTCATAATAATTAAACCAATAGAATAAAAATATGAGAAAGAAAAAATTATCAAAAAACAAAAATTCTTTCTTGAGAATTTCTAAACAACAAAAATTTTCTTATTAGATAAAAACTAAAAAACTCATTTCTAGCTACAAAGTAGCAACCCTCAAGATAACCTCCACTAGGCAAATGAGAAGCTTAGGAAGATAGACAATATCTGAGTATAATATTGACAAAATCAGCAAAAACAATGATAAGGTCTTGAAGGCCAAAGTAATAACACTGGCTTTTCAACTCAGATATATCTCCTTGAAACTAGAAAAGCACCTTCAAAAAAGATAGTGAATAAAGAGAAGGGTTGAGAAAATTCAACTGAACAGCCAAAAGAAATGGAAATAGAAAAAAAAAAATAGACTATGGAAGAGAAAGAGAAAACAAGAGGATAGACTAAAACTATTGGAAGGTTTGGCAAACAGTAGAGCAAGCTCTTCCATTACAGTTTAGGAATCAAAAGAGAGAAGCTACCTAGGTCCACAAACACAAAACAAATAGACAAATATCATTAACCAGGCTCGATTCAGTCACATCAACCAAGAAGAAATAATCAAAAAGCAAAACAACCCACTAGAATCCAAGCAACAACAAGAGACATTCATATTTAGAAAGACTTATATTGACTCTGAACAGGTACTAGAACTAACTCTCAGGAAAAAATAGATTTTATCAAGCAGAAAATATGACATTTCCCCTTTCTGAAATATGTAAGATATACTGTAAATAGCCAATCAGAAAACCATAAATCACTACCATTTTTAACAATTATAATGATGCACAAAGAGTATATAAGATCAACATCATAGATAATGAAAATACTGAATTAAGGAAGGTCACCTCATTAAAATCTAAAGAAAGCAACTCATGTACCATCTGAGTATGGGATATTTCTCTTTACTTTATCAAAATAGATCTTGCAGAATTTTTCAATAAACAAATCAGCATTGATTATATAATCCTATGGAAAGTAGACCCATTTCAAATAATAAATATCACTTTTTTTAATATGTCAAACTACATAAAAATTAGCCAGGACTGGGTATTAATCAAAGAATTCTACTTATGCAGAATATTTCTTTACTATAAAACACATGAGATTAAATAATAAAGAAAACACTACAGCACTACACTTAATGATGGGTTCCTAAAGTATTTAGTATATAAAATTTCATAGATCAATTGTCCCTTTTTTAGGGACAAAATTCATAACTCTTTACTTTAATAGGGACAAAAATCAGAAAATACTATAAATCAATGATTTGAATAATGGAGAACAATTGTGAGTAGTTTTTTAATTGTTATTAATTTAAAAATTTTAATGTTTCCTAGTAAGGAACACTTGATTTTTGTCCCTGCCTCCTCCTTTAGGGTCCCATCTTTAACTATACTTATATAACTACTACTAAACAAATAGCAGTAGACTTGATAGTTATAATTACTAGCACAAAAACAAAATAAGTATACATTCCCATGATGACAGCAGCCTGACAAAAAGGTTTGCCATCTTCATATTTCAGATTAGAGAAGAACTTGTAGAAGTCAGGTCATTAATCTCCATAATCAATAGAACTCAAATACAATGAGTCAGTTGTAAAACCAAATTGTGCCATAACTGTGACTCACCTAAATACAACTATAGCATATGTCTTAACAGAATAGAGACCTGTCCTCCAAGACAATATACCAACAAATTCAATAACCTGAGACTTTTCTCCAACATTTTAGCAACACAAACTTTAACCTCTATAACAACAAAACATACATAATCAACAACAATCCCCAGAACTACACAAATATTTTCAAGTATGGATGGAATCCTAAAGCTAACCAATATGAGAAAAACATTTGAAGAATTCTGGCCTCAATATAAAAAGACATCAAGAAAATGAAAGTGCCTTTTAAGATCTAAATAAGAGAGTTAATACCTTAGAACAAGAATGTGCCAATAGATATCCTAAAAGCATCAATAAACTTATAAAAGAATTAGAAGAAGATACAATCAGGGGTAGAGAGGAGCAAATAATAGAAACTAGCATAAAAATCTAAGATGTCAAGAAAATCCAAGAAGCGTACTAATAACAATTCAACAAAATGACTACAACAATAGAAAAGGCAATTAATCTTTTCAAGCTTTCATAACAGACAGATCCATCTGACCATAATTTTACCCAATAACATGACAAATATCAACTCAGTAAACTCTTCAAGAGGAAAAAGTAGTAGAATAAATAACATGATATCAATTATCCAACCTTTGAACAAACAAGTATAATAGAATATTGACAATACTAAAATTAAAAAAAATGACAACCTACTGGCAATAATACAGTGGACTAAGAGGATTTTTTCCCAGAGATACTGTAAAGCAAAATATTATTCCTAAGATCAAACTTAGAGACTTTTATACTTACAATGAGTTAGTTAAATTAGAATAATAGTTTAACTATAGTATGTATTATGCTGCTCAAATGAAAATGTACTTATATTTTTAATTGATTAATAAACTAACAATTTAACCTATTGTATGTCTTATCAAGCCACTGGAATATAGAAAACTATAAAAGGATAAATTGAAAAAAGGGAAAGTGTGATATCTAAAAATGTCTAAATAGACAATAAAAAAATGAAAAAGTAAAAATTTGAAAAAAAAAAATTTCAGCTTCTTTCAAAAATCTACTTCTCAAGATCTCTTTTCAATAAGAAATATCTGATTGGAATATTTTTTTTTCTGACCATCTAAAAAACTTATCTATTCTTGATCTTGATTTCCTTTTTGTGTAATGTCTAAGAAAAGTTATTATCTAGTGGGAGCTTTTACTTCCAGGATGCACTTGGTCTTAACCTTCTTTAGGCAGTAATTTTTATCCATCTATAGTAGAGGAGTGATTTATGATGGATCCAGGTTCTTATGTAACCTAATAGGGACTGGATCATATTGTTTCAATATGATACCTTTCAGCAGCCACTCTAGTTAAAGGAATTTTACGAGTATATATTTTCTATTATTCAAAAAGTCAGATTTTTCAATAATCCTTTTACCTTGTAATAGTGAAAGGGTCTTAAAAGAGATAAGAATCTTCGTCAATCACAATATTCTTCAATAACTTCTGGAAAAATACATTATCAACCATAATTAAAGAATTGAAGCTTAGTATAAACTAGAGACTCTTTAGTTTTATTGCTTGATCAGGATAAGAAAAGAATCTTGGTCTTGAACTTTCTATGTTCTTTATTAACTTTTTATAATTAACATATCTTTGTATATATTTGATTTATAGAATAATATAAACTATATATTATCTATTATAGTAAGTAATTAGACTATTTTATATAGGATATATTAGATCAATCTATTTGGTCACCTAGTTTCCCTCCTGAAAAGGCTTATGATACTTTCTTAATTTTTTCCAGAACAATTTTATAGAATAATCTAGTTATCAGACTATTGTATATACTCTAACTTGTTTTCAATTTTGGGATCTGCAGATTTCTTCTCCTACCAATGTCTTCCAATAATATATCACAGGCAAGTTTGGATATACTTTTATGCATCCCATTGATATAATGTTTATTTTTTTCAGGACTTTGGCCTTCTTGATTTGATAATTTTTTTATTAGTCAATAAGATTGTCAAAATGTCTTTACCCAATTCAGTTTCTATTTTGATTGATCATGAGATCAGTTCCATTCTTTATCATCTTATTATAGTAATAATAAGATACTGATTGTTTACAACATCCATAAAATAATCTGATCTGGTAGAGATTAGCTATAGGTAATATCATGTTATAGTAAATACTTTTATTTCAGGTATCAATAAGATAGTCAGAACTGTGCCTAATAATAAGTAATAACTTGTTATCCAATGAAATCATTTTTATTGTGTAGGATATTTTTATTTGATCCTCAGGTGGTATTCAACTTTGGATCTTGTGATTGCAACCTGGGAGCATTATCACTGTACTATATATCCATAGGTCATCAATACTAATATAATATAAATAGTTCAGAAATAACTATATACAGTATATATATATATATATTAATTCATAATCATATTATAATATATAGCTTTATTGAGAAATTAAAATAAAATCTACAATAAGTTTTAAACTTTTTACAAAATAATTAATACATTTTTATATATAAGTACTCTAAGTTGGATTTTGAAAATATCATTTTACTTTTTTAATAAATTAGTTATAATATTTATCTATCAAAATTATTGTTAACAGTTTGTTACTTTGATTGATTCAAAACAATGAATTGTTAAGTTAAAAAAGAAAAAAATAATTGATAGAAAAAAACAATTCAAGATTTATCAAAAAAATCCAAAAAAAAAAATAATTTATTTTCAAAAGAGATCAACTTGATTGAAATAATCTTTTTGCTTTACTTAAATCTTAGAAGAAATCTTCTTTTTTATTATCTATAATATTGAATATATTAATTTAATTGATTCTTTATTTAAATAAAAATCAAATTGAAATATCTCAAAAAAAAAGTATTTAAACCTTAGCTTTATTCATTAAAACTTTGTCACCATTTGAAAAACTTAAGTAAGAAATGGGAATTTGTAATCCACATTACTTATTACTTGATTTTTTTATATTATGAATATCTTTATTAAAGAATTTGAACTGCTAAGAATAAATATTTTCAAAATATTTTTTTTAATTATCAATGATATTATTAAAACATATAATTATAATCAATGGAAGTTTGTTTATATTTCAAAAACTAATATATTTTGTGTTAATCAATTATTTTCAGTGAGAATTTATATTATATAAAATTTAGGATTAAACTAAGATAAATAAAATTCTTCAAAAAAACTATGAAAATAGAAACTTTAAGAAAATTAGACAGTCAAAAAGGAAGAAAATAAACTTTTTTATCACAAAAAATCTCTATATCATCTTATTTCAAAGATTGAAAAGACCTTCAGATATTTTACAATTAGTTTTTTTTTTTTAAAAAACTTTCTTACCATTGATATCAAAAATATTACTTGACTTTTCTTGATCACCAAAAGTCAAGTTTTTGAGTAAAGGAATTTACAAGTTGTTTTAATAACGTATTAAGACTTTATTAGCAAAGAAGTGAAAAAACTTCTTGCAAACATCTTTTTTGTGTGATCAAAGTTTTTTTATATTAATAGGGGTTAATCAGCGGTTCTTAGATCGACCAATGAAATTGTTGATAATTGATAGCAGAGTGCATAGCCTAAAATATCAGCAAGTTTTTTTTTTAACTCAGCCGCTGTGTTCTTTAAGAATGTCGCAAATCTATCGAATTATACATGCAAAAGTATTTCGCGTCATTTTACCCGCTATTAATTTTAAATATTTTATGCCTTCGCGTTTAATTGCTACTCACAAGAAACTTTCGACCATTGCTCACGTCAATAATACCTGTGAAAATATTACCCGGCCCAACTCAAATGTCAACATTATTAAAACACGCTTTTTCGCAACTTCTTCACCATGCTCTTTTTCACCATCGTCAGTGATTTTGGACATACCATTTGATCATGACGAGGACATTAACCATGCCTATATAAAATTTGTTAACTTAGAAGGCAAATTAGAAGGAATCAAACCATTAAAAGAAGTATTAAAGTCGTTTGATAGAAAAGAGTATTGGTTGGTAGTGGTGGATTCGTATTCCAACCCACCAATATGCAAGCTTTTGAATAAGAGAGAATATTTTAAAAAGCGAAAGGAACTAAAAGCGAAGCCTAAAATATCAAAACCAAATACCAAAGAGCTACAGATACATTGGAAGGTAGATAGTCATGATTTAAACTATATGATTAGACGAGCAAAGGGTTGGCTGATCAAAGGGTATAATGTATCGATAACTATTTCGTATAAAGGATTGCAAAAGAAAAGGTGGGAGCAAAATCGGTCTATTCTAGATAATATTTATAATGAATTGCAACATTACGCAGGAGAGATGAAGGAACCAAAATGGGTAGGTACATCAGTTTTTTTAGATATGATAGGTAGGCGAGTTGATGATGTTAGTGAAGAAACGTCGAGAGGACAATTTGATCGGGATTTCCATTAGAATGATGGTGTGGGTTAAAATAATTGAGGTGTTATGTATCAGAGGAATCACAATTTTTAACGGAAAGCAATTTTTCTCTTTAATTGAAGTTAATTGTTACGAACAATATGAGTTCGAGTGATAATAAAATAAAATTACAAATTCATGTCTTTTCCAGTCAAGCTACCAACGTTTTTCTTTAGAAATTACATCAATTCTTTGTAAATGTTTAGACTCCAAGTTTAATGGCATCCTACGACTTCCCTGTCTCCAACCTCTACTTTTGTGAGAACATGTCTCCCAAAAAAAAAGTAACCGATGCCTGCGCCAATTACTATACTAAACATGATGAATCCGTTGTATGTCATAAACATCAGCATGAGAAAAAAGGATAAAAGTACTTGGACAGTGTAGAAAAGCGAGCGAATCGCTTGTTGAGTAGAAGTTATTCTAAATGAAAAATAAGTAATTGAGATGAAATATTTACTTTAGAAATGTAAACAGTTATAAGTATGTATACCTTATTGGTCGATTATTATTCTCCGCACTTGTACTTGTAGAGGCGTTCTCGTCTAGTTCACGATGCCCTGCTGAGTATATCTTTTCATCATATTTTCTTGACACGAATCTTAGAAACTCGAAAAGTACTCCAAGTATACCGACAATGAAACAAGAAAGAATCAAACCAGGAATAGAATTTACACCCCACCAACTGAAGACAATACAAAGATTTTGGTAATTCCAATTGAAAAGCATCTAAAACGACGTTATTATCGTTATCTTTTGCCTTTTAGTCTTAAAAAGTTATTCAATTTCCTCAAGATACTTACACTATTGGAGCACGTAAATTCTCCATTACCTCCACCACCGTGGTTGTGGTCCGTCGAGTTGGAAGACATTTTTTTCTTAAAAAAAAAAAAAAAAACCGAGAAAATTACATATGAACCGGAATATGAATATCAATAAGATGCAGTACCATTTAAATTATGTCGCATGCCGGTTTGCACAACGAATAATGATTTTTTTAAGTGATAAGCCCACGGTAGTACCAAATGGGCAGTACCCAACCAAAGGTCAATCAATGGTCAATAATTACAAGTTTTTTCTCACATATTCATACGATTAAAACCAAGTGCGTTGCCAGAAAGCAATTAAATTATTGGAGTCAAGTATTTCGTTTTGTAACCTGAAATTAAATGATGTTTAATAAATATTGATAAACAGATCAACAATGTAATTGATTAGAATTTCTTGGAGGATATGGCATACAATAAATATTTGTATAAAATCAAATCCTATGGTAGAAAAACACGATTGAACAATAAATAAAAAAAAACTTTTTTTCAATTTTTTTGTTGATTTTTTATTTTGCTCCTTTTACTTTTATTGCTTTACCATCCCTGTTGCCAGGTAACTTGCCAGGATTTTTTTTTACCTGCAAATGTTTTTACCTTTCTTGCTAGTTCTCGAAAGAATATATACACCTCTTTATATATTGGCTAAATGATCGATTTTGTTTAAATATATACAGCTGCCTGCCACCACTCAGCTACAATCGAAGGTATATTTTTATCACCTGTTAATGTTTTTACAGCTGTTACATTAACTGCTTTTGCTTTACTGCAACTGTATACCTGTTTCTTTCTTTTTCAACTAAATAAACTGGCACCTTTGTCGACTACTTTGGCTGGCATCTTTTATCGACTAAATAACCGGATACCTTCATCGACCACACCTATATATTGATTTCTGGTTCCCATTATATTTACAGCCAAGTAAGTACAAGGAACTGATATTTTGTTACTGTTAGAGCTTTTATATTTATTTCTAAAACATTGGTATAGGCAATATAATGTATGTCTCAAAGAAACATAAACAGGTCGAAGCTAATAATGAGTAAAATGATTGAAGGGAGGGAACAAAAACCTAAGAGCCTTTTACCTGACAAGTTTATAGGTTGCCTTCAGTGGAAAACCCTGGACTAATACTTGTAAGCTGGTCTTCGTAAAAGTGCAACTAGCTGCTGTCAATAAAGTTCGATATTGCCTCCAGTGGGAAACCCTGGACTAATATATTAAATTTTGTTGATAAAATGCTAGACAAGCTTAAATCTGCTACATTGCTGCTGCTGCCTCCAGTAGGAAACCCTGGATTAAAGCAAGGCTTTCGAACATTTAAGTAGGCATTTGGAGTTGCAAGTTGGATTGTCGACAATTTAACTTGCAGCTAGGTTTTTGGTTCCCTGTTGTACTGGCAAGTTGTACATATATATATATAGCTAATACCTGTTTTTTAAATATA
>CAJVPT010002001.1:0-19068 GCA_910592055.1 Acaulospora colombiana | reverse complement strand
CTTGTGTAGTGGCTGGCTTCTGGTTTTTCCAAGAAAATTGCCAAAAAAGGAAATTTTTTGGGAAATTTAGGATCAGCCATAAAAAGAAACTTTCAACAAAACCTACAAAACAATAATAAATAATTATACATAATCAATCCTTAGTATATCTAATCTTCCAACAATAAGAAATAGAAAAATATAAGTACACTTTAGCCATACTTTATAGATTTTCTTTTATTATAGAGGAAAGAAACATTTAAGAAAACTGATTTATAGTAAGCTCTTTGAGATTCAACCTCAACTCCCCAAGCTCTTAGTCAGGTCAATACAGGTTATCACTTTTCTTAATATTATGAGAAGTCCTGTAAATAATAGGCCAAACCAATAAATCAAAGTTCCTGACATCTAGAAAGATGTCCAAGTCTCTTTTATTAAACAGTAAAAAGTATTCAAACATCATAACAACAATATATAATAATCACTATATTACACAGAATATAAACAATTATTTAGAAATATAATAACTTGTTTATATATCAAATAGATAATCTAATCAGAATGTGATTGACTTCTCAATTTTATGTATTTCATTAAATTGTTTTGATAAACAATACTAATCAACTGGGATTACAAGTAAATAATAATATACATCTGATCAAAATAAACAACAATGTATGTCTTGTCAAAATACAATACTATACAAAAGTAAACAATAATGCATATCTGATTAAAGTAAACAATAATATATATCTAATCAAAACACAACATTACACAAAAGTAAATAACATATTTTTCTGTGACACATGATTCAATATGACTATAAAAAAATATAAGTTAATACAAATTACAAAGAAAAGAGAAGCATGAAAGAAGTTATAAATAGTGATTACACAATGCTAATAATAATACTATATGATATAAATCTTTTCATTAGAGGCATGTTAAACAAATTGCTTATCAAAGGGGTGAAAATAATAGATATAAAAGGAACAACAACAGATCAATGGCAGGTATTTGATAATAGTTTGAACCATAAGTTCAAAACAATATTAGATTCCTTATTATAGAAAGAATCAAATAAAAATATGAGAGAAGTTCAAGTAAATAAAATATGGAAGACATTCGAAAAGCTAGTTAGCAAGGTAGCCTTTAACAAGCTTGCAACCAAAACCATATTATTTTCAAGAAATAAGCACTATAGACATAGTCCAAAATTCATCAAATTCAGAAAAGCATTACAATTAATAACACCTTTCAAAAAAGCAGAGTCTTCTAACAACTCAAACAAGCTACAGATTCTTAGTGCAGCTATAGAAAAACATAATAGAGCTTATAGCCCCAATTATCATATTAAAAACTGTTATATCCAATATAGTATTCCAAATATCCCATGGACACTATTGAAAAAGAATATACAAAATACAATAGAAGGTCTTAAATTTACTTGTCAGAACCTCAAAGCAAGAAAGGCTAGAGATACAATTAAAATAGTTTTAGAACAAAGATATAAGAATCTGTAAAATAACTAAAAAAAATGGTAAACTCACTAACAGAAAGAGAGCATATTAAATAGTTTTGGATAGAATCAAAGTTAAAAAAGAAAGATCTGAATATATCACGACCAAAAAGAGTATAATTGAGGAAGAAGTTAAAAGATATCACCAGAAAACCTTCAAAAAGTGAGAGGTCAACTTTAATAATCTCACTAATGACTGAAAAAAAAAATAAAATCCCAAGAACTATATCAATGTATGGTAATATGAAGACCTTTTAAATTCTATTTCACAAGAAGAACTAAGTGAACCACTCTAAATGTTTCCCAATAATAAAGTTCCAGGAAAATCGCAAATCAATTATGAAATGTTAAAGACTAGGTCAAAATGGAAAAGAATATTTAAGAAAAATATTAACCATTTTGCTAAAATGGCAAACAATACCTACTGGTTGGAAACAAAGCCATATTTATTCAATAGTGAAATCAAAGCTATGGAAATGTGATCTTTTAAATACAAGATCTATTGTATTACTAGAAGTCACAAGAAAATGTTTCACTAAAATTCTAACAAATAGATTAGGAAATATTTGCAAGCTTAACAATGTTCTGAGAGATTCTAACTTTGTGGGACTATTGGGAGAGAGTATTGCAGAACTAATTCGGATTCTCAACAATATTTGTGAAGATGCAAGAGAAAACAAGAAGTTATAGATACTTTTTCAAGACATAGCCAAGGTTTATGATACAATCAGCTTGGATATGTTAACAAGTTCTATAAAAAGGATTAAACTTCTAGAAGGATTCATTAAGGTTATAATAGGCTTGTTTCAGGATAGAGAATTTAGAATTATAATTGAAAATGGACTTATAAGATCAGTAATAACTAAAGATGGAATTGACCAAGGAGAAACTATTTCACCTCTAATGTAAAGAATTTTTTATAATCCTTTGTTATATAAAATTCAAAATGATAAAACAAAGGGATATGAAATGTTGGTTACCTAGGATCCAAGTTTAAAAGAAGAAGAAATCAACAAAAAATTGAAATTTAGGTATGCAGCTATCACTTTTATAAATAATACTATATGGATAGCAAGACCTAAAGAAAACATGGAAAAGATTTTGAAAGAAGCAAAAATCTTTTATAGAGTCAATTACTCTCAAATTAATAGTAATAAATCAGTACTAATTATTATTAATAATCCTAATTACTATTCAGAAGAAGTTAAAGTAGGAATCAATAGTGAAACAGTTAAAGAACTAAATAGAATTGAATATACAAGATTTCTAGAGATCTAGATTGATAATCAAAAGACAGCAGTTGAACTAAAAGAACAAATACTCAGAGAGATCAACACAATTACATAAGTCCTAAAGAATAAAATATTGTCTGACAAATAAATACTCTATATTTTAATCAGGGTGTTAATACCAAGGATAGAGATTCACATATAATATAGTATACTATTCTAGAAAATATGCAATACTTTAACCATGGTATATAGAAAGCTCTTTAAAAACAAGAATAACTTGTGCAGATCTATACCCAACAGTGTAGAACACTATCCAAAAATTTATAACTTAAAAAGTATTTGAATGCTATAAAAGGAAAGCCAAATAATAGGACTATATAATAGACTAAATGATCTAGGACCAGCAGGACTTATAACAGTTATCAGAATCAAACAAGTATAAGTTAAATACTAAGAACCACTCAATTTGCTTACTTGTAAGTTATTATATTATATATCAAGTAGATATAACTTTGTACTTTAAGTAATTAAGTTGGCCAAAGATATAGAAATAAGGTTTTAAAGCTAGAAATGACAAGACATTTTTGAATGGAACAAAGATAACTACTCAATTAAAGAGTACCTAGTACTATATGAATATATAAAAGCCATACTATCACTTAGAAACAATAAGCTGATATACATGGATCAACTGATTACCAATAAAACTAAAGAACTAAAAAGATGACGAATAATCTAATTAATTTAGAAAACCAGTAAGGGACCCATTTCAAAGTGATATCTAGCAATAAAAAGGAATATACATGAAAGAGAACTAGGACAACTCACCAAATTCTAAAAAAAAGGCTGATTAAAATGGGAACCAACAATTATAAAGATAAATTCGGATTAGGATAAAAGATAAATACTCTGAATAGTAACAAGTAAGAGGCATCAAAAAATGATATGGGGAAAGCTAAGATTCAAAAACATCAAGCAAGTAATACAAATAGAACACTTCAAGTGTACTGAGCCTCCATATACTTAGGAGACCAGCCTGACAGAATGTTTAGGATATGCAGAAAGTAAAAAAGTGAAGAGTCAATGCATAATAGAGACATAAAGTAATAAAATATATAAAGTCTCCTATATAAATACAAGAAAATCCATAAGAAGAGCTCAGTTAAATATTTTAAGTTTCAAAATAGTTTTAGAAAAAATAATAGAAAAAACAATTCAAGATGATTACAAGTCCAATCTGAATAGTAGAGTAAGTCAAGTAAATATAGAAGATTGGGGAGAGTAGATTATTAGAAATAATATAAAAAAAGAAGCATATTAAGATCATCTAATTGAAATACTTCAACATAATTAACAGTTCAAAGAAATATTGATTTTTTACTCAAATGGATCCCTTATCGACCATGAATATAAAAAAATAATGATGGGAGCAGCATGGGTGCAAGTAGGAAGAGAGGGTAGAGAAAGTAAGTTCTAAATGAGAGTAGGTAACTGATCATTATCCATTAGAGCAGAACTAGTAACAACAGTCATAATACTATTAGTTATTTCAACAAACAATAAGGTCAAGATTTTTATAGACAGTCAAGCCTATATTGCCAAGTGAAAAATAATAGAAAAAGAGGATTCCAGAAGAACTCACAAAAAATAGTTAAAAAAAAAGAACTGATTCCTGTGGGTAAGAATGTTGAATATCATTAAAAAAAAAGAACTGGATCTGGAACTGGTCAAGGTCAAAGTACAATCTAATAACCTATATAATAAAAAAGCAGATACTCTAACAAAGGAAACCTTAATGCTCCTTGTAATTGAATGAAAAAATCTTACTTCATCCAAAATTATTACTGAAACCAAATGGCATGAAATGACTTTAGATAATCCCATAAGATAGTTTATTAAAAATATGAATAGCAAAGTTATAGCTCATCAATGAATAAAACAAAACAGGATTTCAAATAAATAGAACCAACAGATTTGAAATCAATATGACTATATATAGGATTTAGTATAGGAAAGGGTGAAGAATAGATACACTTGAAACATCTCCTTTAAAGATTCTCAAGAAAGAAGCTTCCTTATCAAATTAATCAATGAAGAGTTATTAATACTTCCCAAATTGATCATAAGAAGATCAGATCTATATAAACAAGTAGTGTATATACTGTAGCATGCAAATTGCAAGCAGAAACAATAGAACATCTATTAGAATATCCAGTATATAAAGCCCAATGGTAGGAAATTTGAAACAAAGAAGTTGAAGGTATTCTAAAAGACTTTTAAAAACTTCTGTATGAGAGAAGAAAAGAAATAAAAGAGAAAGAAATAAAGCTTCTAATTGAAAGACAAAGTTGAATTAGGAGAATTGGACAAATATATAGTTAGGCTTGTAAAATATATTGCAAAAACAGACCAGAATACATTAAACTTTTGTATAGAACCAATACAAAGTGATCAAATATTGAAAATGTCAAATCTAAGATGTTGCCAGAAAAGAATAGGTAAAGAAGTCTGAAAGTAGATAGTGAAGATGCAGAAAAAGGTTTGTAATCAATTCCAAAAAAAGATCTGAAATAAAAGGTGCTCAAGAATGATCAAGTGGAAACAAGCACAAGGGATCTATAGAGAAAACAAAATAAAAAGATCAGCCAGTCTATTAAATCTAAACAAGATCACAACTACAAAAAGGTCCTTACAGAAGGAAGAAAAACTTGAAGATAAAGGACTAAAACAAATTTTCCTAGAAGGAATAAAGTATAGAATAAGATGGTTAGAGTTTTAATTTTTATTAGAACTCATAAGAAGGATCTGCAGGCAATGAAATTAGTAATTGGAAGGATTTTCACCTGAGCTACTAATGGAGCAATAAATCATTTCCAAAGTTGCACTTAGAGTAATAATAATCAAGATGAGTAAGCTAATTAGAGATTTAGCTTTAGCAATTCATTTTACATATATAGTATACTAATATTTAATAAAGTACATATTTTTTTTTTTTTGTTTAAACCCTCTGTCAGGCTAGGTACGTGTGCTTTATTAAACATGTATATACGTTACATTGAAGAATATATCGCTAAAGCTAAGACTCTACCTAACTCACTTATCTCTATTTTAAAGAATTCTTAAAACTCTAAGTGCAACTTTGGAAGTGATTTATCGCTCCATTAACAGTTCAGATAAAGATTCTTCCAATTGTTAACTTCATTGCCTGCAGGTCACTACTGCAGTTCATTTTGCGATGTTTTGACAAAGCTTAAAACCTCAACCATTTCATTCCATACTTCACTCTTTTTGTTAAAATTTCTTGGAGGTCTTCATCTTCAAGATTTCCTTTTTCAGGTAGTGGCTCTTTTTTCTTTATAAGTATAGTTTTCGGGCTTAAAAGATATGGAGGTCTTCTTGTCTTGTTCTCTCTATCAATTCCTTGTATTTTTTTTCACTCGATTACTTTTTCGCATCTCTTGTTCCAGATTTTTTTTCGGACTTGATTGCAGACTCTTCTTTGTATTTTTATTATCCATTTTCTTGTTATTCTTCCTATGTGTTTACCTTAACATTTTAGATCTGTCATTTCTAGGATAATATTTGTTCTTATAAAGCCAGTACAGAAGCTTAGCATGTTCTGGCTAGTTTTAGAAACCTGTTCTACTACTTTAGAAATCCATTTGTCAAACTCTTCTATCTCTTCTCGGTTATTAATAATTAACCTGGGATTTTTCTCCTCAGCCTATCTCTTTCTTTCCTCTAGCAGCTCTTAAAGTTTCTGATAATACTATCTACTCCTTTATTCTATACTTCTTTTAGTTGATTCTTATAGGCTGAACATTTTAGCAAGTGTTTTATGGTTTTGTTTTGTTGACTACATGTGATACATTTCACTTGCTTGTATAGGTCTGGTCTTCTTATAGCCAACTTACTTAATGTAGGTAGTTAATCATTGATCAGTTTGATTAGAAAGCTTCTTTGTTGGGATTGTTTAAAATATGTATTTCACGTGTGCTCATTTTTAACTCTTTCCATACTAGATTCCATGTATGAGCTTGATGTTCTGAAATCTGTTGACTTCATTTTTTCTTAATTATATTTTGTTGTATTCACTGGTAGGCTGTTGTCTTGTTATTAATGTTCTTAATAAACTGCCTGATTGGATCATCTAGAGTCATCCCTTGCCACTTGATTTCAATAATAATTTTACATGAGGTGAGATCTTTCTATTCAATTGGTGGAAATTTTAGAGCTTATTTAGCCAAGGTATCTGCTTCTTCATTATAAGGATTATTTGAATGTGCTTTGACTTTTGTGAGCTTTAGATCTATATTTTTCTTCTTTATTAACTCTACCATGTGTACCCAGAGTGACCAATTTTTTTCTTTGAGTCATCTTTTGTATGTCCTTCTTGGATCTTCTTTTTCTAAAGATTTCTACTTAGAGATACATGCCTAACTATCTGTAAAAATTTCCACTGTACTTTCTATTGGAACTATCAAAAGAATTGTTATGATTGCTATCAATTCTGCTTATGTAGATAAGGGTCACTTGTCTACTCCTGTTTGGAACTTGCTTTCCATTCCATCTTTGCCAATCTGAATCTATGCTACACCCATTTTCATTTCTTCTTTACCATGATTAATAAGTGATCCATCAGAATAGAAGATTAACTTTTCTTTGGATTTGAGATTACGTTGAAGTATAGCTATCAGATGATCTTGATATGCACCTTCTTTAATATTTTCTCTGATAATAGATTCTTTCCAGGTTTCAATATTCACATGATTTATTCTGTCACTTTGAATATTGAATAGGCTTTAGTCTCTGTAAATCCCTTTTTTAATACTTTTTTCAAGTGCTGACCTAGGATTGGGGATTTTTAAATCTCATATTCTTCTAGTGAACTTTTTTGTGTTAAGGTATAGTACTGTATATATCTCTTCTATTTCTCTTTCTATGATACAGTCACTATTCAGTATTATACCTTCTGAACATCCTGGACATTTTTGTATATTGGTTTCCTGATTATTGTTGGTGTTGCAACTGACAAAGTGCTTCACTATCATAACGTTTCTCTCTTTTTCTTGTCTTAATTTTTCCTATATTACTAGATTTTTTTTACTTCTCATTACTATTCATAATTTTTTTCACTTGTCTCGATTGACTTCTATTTTGGAGTATTCTGGTTTCCATTTCATAAAATTTTCTCTTCCGAATCTTGTGAGTTGCTTTAGTTATTCTCTTGAGAGGTTTTTGGTTATAATTTGGAACCATTCTGGTATAGGTCCTTTGCTTGTGTCTTGCAGAAGCTGAAGCATTTACCAGTCTCTTATATTTTTAATTTCCTGATTGATCAGCTGGTTCAGGTACATCAGTTGATTGTTTCTTAGTGATGGTATGGCTTTTTTATATTCTTCTGGTGTAAGATATTCTTTAATCCAAATATTTCCCTTTTTTCATTCAAAGATATCTTGCCATTTCCAACTATGAAACATTATTCCTATATATTTAGCAATTTTGGTTACTTGGAGTGTAAAGTTGCCTTTGTCCATTAAGTGACTTAAGGATTCGCAGGTTAATAAATTGAGTGGTTCCTAATTTTTGATCTGTACTTGTTTGAGTCTGATAATTGATGTAATTCCTGCTGGTCCGGGATCATTTAGTCTATTGCAAAGTCCTGTCACTTGACTTTCTCTTTGTAACATCCAGATACTTTTCAAATTATGAATCTTTGGATGGTGAATTATGCTGTTGGGCATGGATTTGCATAGACCACTTT
This sequence comes from Acaulospora colombiana, assembly GCA_910592055.1. Taxonomy (NCBI): domain Eukaryota; kingdom Fungi; phylum Glomeromycota; class Glomeromycetes; order Diversisporales; family Acaulosporaceae; genus Acaulospora; species Acaulospora colombiana. Next base: position 10,574 of record CAJVPT010002001.1, on the reverse strand, counting down.
TATTTTTAAAAAGTTTTCTGTATGCTGTTGTCAGGGTGTTGCATATTTTTCAAAACAATATACTATGTTGCATCCTAAATTCTATTCTAGGTATTAATACTCTATTTAGAATATAGAGAGTTTGTTTGTCCGTCACCTTTTTGTATTTAAGGGCTCTTATAACTATATTGACTTCTTTAAGTACTCGTTCTTTAAGCTCTATTGCTGTTTTTTGATTACCTGTCCAGATCCCTAAGAATCTAACTTGTTCTGTTCTATCAAGCTCTTTGACCACTTCTTCCTTAGTACCTGTTTTTACTTCTTCTGAATAGCAATTAGGATTGTTTATGGTAACCAGGACTGATTTTTTGCCATTTATTTGAGAATCATTGGCTTTGTAGAAGATTCTTGCTATTTTTAGAATCATTTCCATATCTTTCTTAGATCTTGCTATCCACATTGTATCATTTATAAAGGCTATAGCTACATGTCTTAATTCTAGCCTTCTTGTAGTCTGTTTTTTAAGATCGGGGACCATGTAACTGACATTTTGTACCTTCTTTGTGTATCATCCTGGATTTTGCAAAGGAGAGGATTATAGAAAATTCTCCAAAGTAGAGGTGAGATGGTTTCTCCTTGATCGATTCCGTCTCCAGCTACTATTGATTCTATAAAATCATTTTTAAATATAATATAGAATTTTCTATTTTTAAAGAGACTCATTATGATTTTTATGAAACCTTTTGGAGCTTTGATTCTTTTCATTGCTTTTACCAGCATGTCTAGACTAATTGTATCATATGCTTTTGCAATATCTTGAAAAAGTATTCACAGTTTCTTTTTGTTTTCTCTGGCATCTTTGCAAATGTTGTTGAGAATTTGAATTGGTTTTGCTGTACTTTCTCCTGGTAGCCCTGCATAGTTCAGTTCTTTGAGAATATTATTAGTTTTACAAATATTCCCTATTCTATTGGTAAGGATTTTAGTGAAACACTTTCTTGTAACCTTTAGTAAGACGATGGGTCTGGTATTTGAGAGCTCACAACCACAAGGTTTAAGTTTAGCTATAGGATATATATGACTTTGTTTCCATTGTTTTGGAGTGACTTCACATTTTAAGAAATTGTTTAACATTCTTCTCAAAAAGTCCTTTCTCTCTTGATTTAACCTTTTTAGCATTTCATAACTGATTTGAGATTTTTCTAGAGCTTTGTTGTTGAGAAGTGTTCTCAGTGTTTCACTTATTTCTTCTTGTGAAATTGATTCGAGTAGTTTGTCATACCAAGCTATTTGAATATATTCTCTTGGTTTGTACTCTTCTTTCTATTCTTCTGGTAGACTGTTGTAGCTAGCATTTCTTTTTCTGAAGGCCTTATGGTGATACCTTCTTATTTCCTTTTCTATTTTATTTTTTTGTGTTGTAATATATTCATTATTCTTCTGCTTAATTTTAATCTTATCTAGCACTATTTTGCTTTTTGTTCGGTTGGTTAGAGAGCTGACCATCCATCTCTGATTGTTTCTTAAATCATCACATCTCTGTTTCAGGGCAGCTTTAATACTATTTCTCATTTTTTTAGCTTTTAATCTTTGACATACGAATTTGAGACCTTCTATAGTATCTTGAATATCTTTTTTCAAGGATTTCCATAGCATATTAGAGATACTATACTGGCCACAATAATTTTTGATTTGATGATTTGGACTATGGGTACTATTATGTTTTTCTATGGCTAAGCTAAGGGCCTGAAGCTTATCTATTTCTTTTGATGTTTCTGCTTTGTTGTAAAGTCCTTTAAGTTGTAGTGCTTTTCTATAGCTGATAAATTCGGCACTATGTTTGTAATGCTTTTCTTCTAACTGAATTGTTTTCTTTGTTGCCAGTTTGTTAAAGGCTGCCTTACATAGCAGTTTCTCAAAGGTTTCCCATAGTTTGTTTGCTTGCTCCTTCTTTTTATCTTGATTTGGTTTTTCTTAAAGCAAAGGTTTTAATGATATTTGAAATTTGTGGTCTATGCTTTCTCGAAAGGCTTGCCATTATGATGGAGATGTTTTCTTTATATCAATTCTCCTTGCTATATTTGTTGAGAAGTTTGTGATTCTGCTTCTTGTGAAAAGATCTTTGTCATGTAGTATTATTAGAAGCATGGTGTGGTCACTTCCCATGTCTTGATTATCGAATCGGAGTAGTGGATTGTTTGTTAGACTAAAAGAAATCCATATATAATTTATTCTACTACTACTCATTAGATTTTTCCTTGTTGAAGTTTTCTCTTTGCCTTCCCATGTAGCTTGTGTATCTATAAAATCCCATTTCTCAAGAAAATTAAATAGTAGGATTTTTGGTTGCCATGATGGTCTGAAGCTTGTTTTGGAAGAAAACCTTCTATCCTCCAATGGGTTATAGGCTGCATTAAAGTCTCCTATTACTATTATATGAAAGCCTTGTCCATATTTTCTTTTAATAAGATTAGTTATCTTATTCTGTACCATTTTACACCTTAGTTTAGCAGAAGGAATATAGACCTGTATGATACATATCTTCTTTCTTTTCATAAGCATGTTAGCTGCAATAATGTATCCTTCCTCCTTTTCTACTAATGCTACCTTTTTTTTCAAATCTCTTCTAATTAAGAGGCTAATCCCTGCTCCAAATGGTGTATCTTTGTTAATACTATGAAAGTGTTTATAATCTTTTTGGTTGTTGAATACCCACTGTGCATTGACTTGTGTTAGTTTTATTTCACATAATCCTAATATGCCTATTTCTTGTTCTAGTATTTCTTCAATCAGGTTTTGCTGTTTTGTTATATCTGTGATTCCTCTGACATTATGTGTGCCAATTCTAATCACTTTTTTATCTATATCATCATCTTTTTGAATTTTCTTGATTAGTTTGTGTCTACTATTGTTGTTTAAAAAATCTTCTTGCTTATTTTGTAAAAATGTTGAGATATCTAGAAACCCCATTTCTTCCAACTCATTGGTGTTTATTAAAGTTTATTTGTTACCCATATTTGTATTTTTTGACGAGAAAGCAGTGGGCTCATGCCTCTCTTGATTGTTATCAAGGACTGATGCTTCCTTAGGAGCGATTTGCTCCTCTATTACTTAGTCTTGATCTTCTGAAGACTGTTTGTCCTTCTAAAGTATCTATTCTAGCATATGATCTTTCAAGATTGGCTAAAAATATTCTTAAGGAGATCTTGAGAGCTTTCTATTTCAGGTCTCTCATTATTTTCCACAAAGCTATGTCTATTGTTTCGCTGATTTCTAATTGGTTTTCTATTGCTTCCTGTTGAGGGTGTTCTCTTCTTTTGTTCTTTCCTCTTTCTATTCTGTTGTTACTTTTGCATCTAATTTGTCTCTGGTTTTTAAAGCTATGATAACTTGACAAAGTAGAAGTAGAGTCTGTTGATTCGTTATTTGATTGTATATCCAATATTGATTCATTATCTACTTCTATGCTTCTGGATTTAAATCTTGTATTTCTATTTTCATTTTTAGGATTTTGTCTTTCTGTTTTAGAATTATGCTTGATACTCCAAGAGAGACGATATCCTTGCAAAAAGATATGTTGTTTACATGCCTTATCTCTTTCTTCTTTCATTTGAAGCAGACTACTGTGAAGTTGTACTTTTTGAGTGTATAGGGATTTTTGGGTGTATAGTATGCCTTAGCTTGAGTACCATTTAATGCTCTGGCTATTAGGCTAGTATAGGTTTTGTCGGTATCCAGAAGTCTTGCTGAATTATTATTTCTCTCAATTAATATCTGGTTGATTTTATTGTCACTGAGCTCAAATTTAGAGAATATAGCTCTAGACATTTCTGTACTGATTGGTATCATCCAGATTTCTTTAGGATTTAAGCTAAGATATTTGTATCATTTGATATGAGCCTTTACTCATGGTTTTGTGTTTATCTCATAGATGTGAACATTTTAAACTTCTTTATATCTCTTTAGATGTGCCTTTATAAGGTTCTTATTGACTTTTTAATCCACATCAGTTAGACATATATGTCAAATCTCAGTATTTTCTTTGGTTTTGAATTCTTAAAAGACTTTTTTGTTTAAGTTTCTTTATGTTTTCTGTTTCTTAGAGGTAGTCTGAAGTGTTATGTGTTGAATTGCGAAGTTATCTTCTTTTCGGTTAACTTCTTCTATACATCTTGTAATATTTGCTTCTTCTTGTACCCAAAAGACTATCCACTCATTTCTGTTAATAAATTCTTTTTTTAACAGGCTTTATTTTTCTTGTGGCAGTTTAAGAATGTTGCCCAAGTATACTTTTGTTTCGTCTATTGTTTCTTCTGGAATATTGGCTGTCATTGCTTCTAATCTATAGTTTTTTTTCTTTTTTAAGAAGTACGGATTTATTGATGGTACCATGTTTTTATTCCTAGTAGTATAAGAACTGTGTTTATTAATACATTGTCATTTGACTGTTTCTTGGAGTTCCTGTAATTCAAGCTCTTTTATCTCCTTGCATATGTCATTATTACTTCATTATCTACTATCGATTCATTATTTACATGTTCGATAAATCTCCATTGGTTGTTGCATTGGTTTTGTAAAGTTTAACAGGCTTTTGATTATTTCCAAAAACTTGTTGTCGATATAGGGTTGTAAAAGATCTTCTTTTATCCTTTGCCTTATTGTCAGAGATATATGATATACTGAGTTAAAATTCTTTCCTTGTGAAAGTTTGTCACTTCAACTTCTAATATCTTAGCTATAATGCAATCTAGAATTATATATGTTTCTAATGATAAGATTGTCAATCCATTAGATTCACTATTTCTTAGTTGTAGTAATTGTTGTGATGTCCATAGGATGGAGTATTCGTTATATTTTTTGAGAGGTTAACTAGTGTGTTTACTATATTCTCTTCTCTCTTATTGACTATTTGTAATATATATTGTGCTCTATTCATGTTTACTGGCTCAGATCTATTGATAAGTCACATGAATACTTGTTTATATTTATCAATAATCTATTTTTAGGTCACGGATAAACCTTTCTGAGCTTGTTATTGTTTATGTATTTTGATTTAGATAATACAGAAAAACCTTGTTTGTTGTTTTGATGTATTTGTTTATTTATATTGATGATCCTATCCTATTTTAACAATTGCTGTTGTACTTGTGTGGAGTGTCGATCAACTTGTTTAGATAATAAGTTGTATATGTACATATGTGTTTTTCTTGTCAGTTTTATATATATGCTTGTTTTGCTTGTCTGGCTTTTACATGTTTGTATTCATGTAACCAGATCAAGGATAGATATATTGTTTATGTATGTATGTACGTTTAGACTGTCTTGTCTTTAGAGAGCTTTGATATCCTTTTGGGCCTTTAAGTAATTGAAGCAACTTGATTTATCGAGTGAGCTTAGTTGCTTTTTGGATTTCTTACAGTGTCAAGAAAGGTGTTAACCTGCACTGGCTGGCTGTGAGCTATGTGAAGTTGATATTGGCTCCCTTTTTTTGACTATAAATCAGTTTATATGTTTCTTTTCTTTCTCCTAAAATTTTTAAGAAAAAAAAGTAAAAGAAAGTTAGTAAAACCATATATACCTTTTTCCTTGAAGGTTTTAGGTAACTTGTTATATGTGTGTTAAAGGCTTGGTAGCTTGGTTTAAAGGATATGTTGTTTTTTCTTGTATGTTTGAACTGGTTCATTTTTTCAAGAAAATTATCAAAAAAGGAAATTTTTGAAAAAAATAAGGTTTTGAAAAAATTAATTATTTTTTATCTTGATTTCTTTTTTATATATCATTGGAAAAAATTTATTACTTATTAGAAACTTTTATTTTTAGAGATATATCTAATTTCAACTTACTTTAAACAATAATTTAATATTTACTTGTAATAGATTGATAACTTATTGATATAATTTTTTTTAATTATTTATTAAATTAAATATACAATATATGCATAATTAAATATTTGTATATTATATATTTAATATATAGTATATTATCAAAGTTAAATAAAAAAAACTCTTTCCCGTAGATCCCTGACCATCACTTCCAAAGAAGCGTTCCTTCAAAACTTTATGTTTTGAGAGTAATAAAATTTCAAAACTTTCTTTAAAAACACTTGCTTTGCTTAGCAGTAGTCATATTTTACCTTTCTTGTTTATTTTTTCTCTTCAAAAACTCTCTACCTAAGAAGTTAATAGCAAGAAAGCTTTTCCAGGAAGAAACTAGATGAAAAAATACCCCTTTTTTCTTCCTTATGAAGGTCCCAAAGTTCAGGAAGAAGTGTGAGCCAACAACTCTATGCCAGCCTGCTGACATCACTACCATAGGCAGAAATGATTTCTCTCTCAGTATATAGCAGTTCTTTCTTGGTTTTTCTGAAGGATTTTGTCTACTCTAGCTTGACCCTGAATTTTCTGTTACACCAGATTTTGGATGGATTGATTGGCTGAAGATTGGGATTGGTTGCTCCATGGTTAGCAGAAATGTAAACAAGGATACATGTGACACATAATGTAAATGCATTTTCTAAGCTTTATAAAAATCTAAGTTTATCATAAATCATTGGCTAGAAGTGCAGATGGATAAACATTATATAGACTATGGTCTCCTCTTTCTCATTATTATCTGAAAGTGTCATGACTATGGAATGAGTACCTCTTCTATTGAAATGGAATCTTAAGAACTCACACTACTCTTGAAGACATATTCATTCTTTCATTCCAAAAATCACTTCAGAGTTTTTCCATTCTGATTCAAATAATTTTTTTACCCTCGTATGACACAAAATACTATCGAACTTACACTCTTTCTTTGAACACACTTGTAATTGGTGACAGGCCATAATCACTAGAATCAAAAGAAAAATGTATTTCTTCTTTCTTCTTTCTTGAAATTAGCAAGTCCACTATAGCATGTTAGTTGAAAGACTTCTAGAAGGATTGAAGATCTAATAAGAGGTGTCTAGTTTTTTCTAAATAGTAGTAGTAGTAGAAATTTAATTCAACTGGGTAATAAGTTATCTGGTAAATCCGTTAAAGGTCAGGTTTTAGGGAGTTTTATTGACATAAATGATATATAGCTCTATGTGACAATCTTTGTAATCTTTGCATTAATTTGTATATTACATTATCAAAGTTAATAAATATGGCTAAGTTTTTATTCCAAAAAAAAAAAAAAATTATCAAAGTTAAATATTTATTTAATTTATTTGTCTTTATTTATATTTATTTTTAAAATTTTAAGTATTATTTCAGAAATGATCTATTGTTCTATTATAGTTTAGATAAAAAAGTTTTCAATTTCTAATATTATTATTTACAAATTACTATTACAAATTATTACCTTAAGATTTTGATTAAACTTAAAAACTTTAATCACTTTATAATATATTAAACTTATTTATTAAAATTTTATAAAAACTTTATTTTTGCTATTTTTTTTCTTCTATATTTTTTGTTTTATAATTTCAAGAACTCTTGAGTTTTCTTTTTTATTGACTTATTATTTTTATTTTATGATTTTTTATATCTTATATTTCAAACTTGTTTATAAATTTAATTATATACTTATTTTTTTATCTTAGTTTAAATTAAAGATAAATTTCTAAGATATTTAGTATATAAAATTTTATAAATTGATCATGTTCTTTTTTGAGAAACAAAATTTATAACTTTTTATTTTAGTTAAAACAAAATTCTGAAAATATTATAAATTAAAGGTTTAAATAATAGAAAATGATTATAAATAATTTTTTATAATTATTAATTTAAAAATTTTAATGTTTTTTAATAAAAAAATATTTAATTTTTATTATTATCTTCTTTTTTAGAAATTTATTTTTAGTTTCAACTTTTTTTTATAATATATTGGATCAATAAATTTTATAATAAGATTATTTTTTACTCATATTATATAAAAATTTGGTATATCAAAACTAGTTTTTAAGATCTATTCTACTAGTTTTAAAAAAAATTTTTTTTATTTTTTTTGATCATTTTTTATTAATTTTTTAAGTTTTTTTTTTTTAAGATTTTTTATTTAAATACATAGATTTAATTGTTAATAAAGATTTCTATTTTATTATTTATTAAAATTAATAATATTATTATAATTAATGTTTCTAATTTTATTCTTATGAATAAAAGTTGATTATCTAAAATTTATTTCTTTTTCTTATTTTATTTGTTTATATTCATACTATTTTTAACTTTAATTTTAATTTTAAATTTCATAGTTAGTCAAGAATTTATCAAAATAAAAAATTAATTTTTTTTATAATTTATAATTATATTAAAGTATTTTTATTGATTAATCCAGATATACTTATTTTCTAATATTATATTTATTATTCTTTATTTCTAATTTTTGATTGACACTTGTTTTATTTTTTTATTTTAATTTTTTTTTTTGGATTTTTCATTCTCAGTATTAATCTATTTTTTATTTTATTGTTAATATTAATTTTAATTAAAAAATTTTTAATATTACTATGATTTTAGTATTTTTTTTTATTGTTAAAAAATAGTATAACATAAAATTTATTTATCTTAATTTTTATACTATATTATATTTTTCTCTCTCCTTATTACTAAAAAATATTTTAAACATTTTGATAATAATTGTTTTCTAACTATTTTAAAATATTTTATATTTAAAGTGATTATTATTATTAAACTATAATTATTCTCTCAAATTAATTAAAATTTTTTGTTGATTTTTAAAATAGTTATTTAAATTTTTTGTTTTTTATCTTTATATAACCTTAATTTAATATATATAATTTTTTGTTTTTTATTTTATTCTTTTTTTTTCAAAATTTTATTAAATTCTTTGATGTAGTTTAATATAAAGTCAAATACTATTCTGGAATAGAATATTTATTTATATTCTATATTAATTAAATCATTTATAGTTTTTTAAAATCTTGACTTATTAATTGATTTATATACTACAATAAAAATAGCTCTTATTATTGAATAATTATTTTTAATCAATATTTTTATTTTATTTTTATTTATTTATTTATAATTATTTTTTTAATATTTTTATTAATACTTAATTATCATAAATTATTTTATCAAATATAGTATATAATATAATATACTATATATTAAGCAGTCCAAAGATCAAAAAGGCTCAAAAGATTTAAAAGATCTAAAAGACTCAAGTGACTTAAGTGATTTATTTTTATAAGTATATAAGCAATAATAATTTACTTCAAAGTAAAATAAGATTGTAGAAATAACTTTACTCTATTTTAAAAAATTAAATATTTTCTCTAGATTTTAAGATTAAAGAAATTGTTCTAGCTTTCTTGATTTATAAATAAACTTGAGTTCTAAACAAGCTATATTTCTTATAAAACATTGTATAATACTGGTTAAAAATTTTTAAATAAATTTATTCTTTATTATTTCTTTATTATTATAAATTATTTCTTGAATTCTTACTTTAAAAATTGTTTTTTTAAAGCAATTCTACTTGAATATATCTATTAAATATAAATTTGATTACAATATTTTAATCTATTATTTTTCAATAATAATATTGCTTTTTTATATTCTTCTAATATCAAATATTTTTAAATTGAACTATTATCTTTGATTCATTCAAAAATCTATTACTATTTTTAATTTTAAAAAATTAATTCTAAAATATTTAATTAACTTTAATACTTGCAAAATTCAATTTATTAGATTTTGAACAATCTCAAGTGTTTGAATAATAGAATAAATCTAATTGAGAAAAAAACAGGCAATCAAAATAAGGTAAAAGGAAGGTGATAGTGCAACTGTCTTAAAAGTAGTATCAGTCCAATCAAGATATATTGAGAGAGAATTTGATCTATAAGAGAAACCAAGCTTATTTTGAAAAAAATATATAATTACTAAAACAATAGCAAATATTAATATAACCCTTTCAATATAATACATATTACACTACTTAACTATTTTATCAATACAATCAAAGAACACTATTGAAAAAATAGATAAAGAACAGATATAATATCATAAACAACTTTATATTAAATAATACTATTATAATTAAGACATATAATATTAGAGGTATTAATACTAGTCTTAATCAACAAAGGTTATACAAACTCATATAAGAACTCAATATAGATATTCTGGATATCTGTAAAACTAAACTAACAGAAAAAATAATAGATTTTGCTTTTGACATACAGCAAATATACCAAGTTCTTTTATAGCTATAATAATAAAAAGCTTAAAGAATCTGAAGTAAGAATTCTTATTAAAAGAAACATTGAAAAAAAACTAAAATCAATTAAGAAAATAGAAGGCTATATAATAGGAATCAACCTTCTATAAACAAAAAGTAAACAATATATCTATCAAATATATCTGCCATCTGAAAAAGCTGAAAGTAGATAGCTATAATAACTGCTTCAAAATAAAATTTTAAATAAGCAAAGGAAACACTTTAAAGTTATAATCATAGATAATTTTAATACAGTCATTAATCCAATAGTAAATTGATTCTCACCAAAAACTCTTGACCATACAGAAAAAAGATGTTCACAAGAAGTTTTATACTTCTTTGCTAATAAAGTCTTTACACTTTTATTAAAACAACTTGAAGCT
>CAJVPT010002000.1:0-19068 GCA_910592055.1 Acaulospora colombiana | reverse complement strand
TTCTTGACACTAAGAGAAGCACTATAGGCAATAACTTCAGCCAATAAATCAGCTAAAGCTCAGAGCCTACAACACTTGAGAGGATGTCCAAGTCTCAATTACTTAACAGTAAAGAGTGACATAAACAATACAACAATACTCTATATCTTAGATCACATAACGTGAACATATCTATTTGCCAATTTGAACAGTAACCTATTTATATGTCTAATAAATAATCTGTTTATGTGTTTTCACTTCATATTTATATATGATAGTAGTTATCAATAACACAACAAATCTAAAAATAGTAATGCAGCTTACAATCAATAGATCAATATCTTATTTACATGTTTATATTTCATACTTACATGTGATAGAAGCTATCAACAATAATAATAGATCTAAAATAGTAACACAGTTTACAATCCAAAGATCAACACCTTGTTTATATGTTTACACTCTATACTTACACGTAATAGTAGATATCAAAACACAATAGATCTAAAATAGTAACACAACTTACAATCAATAGATCAACATCTTGTTTATATAAACAAAAATAAATAAACAAAACAAATAAACAAATAAACAAGTACTACTAAAATAAGCAAGGAACAACTATTACATAACTCAGCACTACCCAAAATAGCATTTAATAAAACATATCAATACCGTATATAGTGACCTACTCTTTATATCACGTGATTAATATGTCTATGAGAAAACATAAACTCTTACAGGTTGCTAAGAAAAGAGAAGCATATATCATTGAAACTTTAGTCCAACTAATAGACAAATATGATCAACAAAGAAAGTTATGGGCCTCACAAACCTTCTTGAATGTCACTTCAACTCAAGAAGCTATCACAAATCTAGTTTCAAGTCCAACTAGATACTCGATTATTGATAGTATCATCGCTAGAATTCTAGATGTTGATCATACTACCTTCATCAATGCCAATGTTCTTAAACAACATATCCTTTACTTATGAATCATAGGACAAGGAAAAGAAGATCTTCTAGCTCTCTTCTTAGAAGACAAATACTTGGATATAATAGAATAGGCAGAACAAACACAATATACTTTACAACTATTGCCAACAAATCAATCAACTATTGGAAGTGATTTTTCTATTAACAACTCACCTAATAAGACAATAGCCATGGAAGTTCAAGTAACTATATCAATTGAAATTCCAATTGTTACTGAAGTTGAAATGGGAGACAAAAAACTAGAAGACAAAATTGAAATGGAAGTCATTGATGAAAAAATTAGAAGGGATAATATTACTGAACAGCAAATATATAAAATAAGAAATAGAAAAACATCCAGTATTAATCCATATCATATCAAGGAAAATGGAGATTTCAAAATAGGTGTATTTACCTCAAGACTTCCAGGAGAAACTGAAACAGAACAAATAGCATATCTTCAAAATACATTAAGCTTACCAAAAGACTCTTATTCCTTTACAAAAGAATTTATCAATAGCAATACCTGGACAATATTCTGCTATGAAGAGGAAGAAGACACATTAAGATGTCTTGAAAAAGTCAATAGAAAAGAGGAAAACAATTTTACCATAATATTCCTAGAAATGGATAAATGGTTAAGTTCCAGTCAACCACCAAATAAAAAAGTGTTTCAGAAAACACAGGAGAAAAAAGAAATATCACTGGTGATTACCTTGATTAATATTGACCATAATTATTTACATCAAGAAATTAAGGCAGTCCTCAATCAATATGGACAAACAATAAACATCTATATTTACAACCACTCATGGTTACAATACAGAATCAAGACACATATCATTCCTCACAAACAATATACTGACCTTGAGAAAAAATAGATGATCCACACCAAAGTGAAAACAATTAAAGCCATTTTCTTTCAAAATAAACTTGATGATAAAGAAATTAACAAAATTATTAAACAATGCAACACACAATCCTTGTGACTATATAGAGTACATAATACTTTCACTGGGTAAATTGTGAGAGCAGTCAAACATACCAAGGCTAGAGCATGCTACATTTCTAGAAATCCACATACACTCAAACAAAGAGACTGTACTATAATTTGCTTTTCAATAGTGCAAGATCTTAACAATGTCTATATCAGCTTTTCTGTATCTTGGAGTTGTTTTATTAGTGGATGGGAATCAATTCACTATTGGATTGAAAACTGTATTAAAATCACCTATAATTATAACTTTAAAGTGATTCCTTTACTTATCTAAGATTCTATTTTAAAGCAGCTGTTATAGCCATCTATTTTCAACTTTTCCAGATAGCAAATATACTTGATAAATACAAAGTTTGCTTCTTGTTAATAAAAAGTTAGCTCCTATTATGTAGCCTTCTATTCTCTCAATTGATTCTAGCTTTTTCTCAATGTTTTTGTTGATAAGAAATTCCACTCCGAATCCTCTGGATCTTTCATTATTATAGCTATAAAAAAACTTGTGTGTTTGCTGTAAGTTGAAAATGAAATCTGCTATTTCTTCTGTTAACTTAGTTTCACAAATTCCTAGAATATCTATATCGAATTCTTGTATAAGTTTATATAGTCTTTGTTGGTCAAGACTAGTATTGATACCTCTAACATTATGTGTACCAATTGTAATAGTATCATTTAATTTTTTTTTTTTGTGTACCCATAGCCAGGCTAGATCGTCAGTTTATTAATCAAATAAAGACAAAAATACATTTTTATTCGAGCAGCATGATACATACTACAGCTAAACTATTATTTTAATCTAATTAACTCGTCATAAGCATAAAAGCCTCTAAGTTCAACCTTGGGGACAATATTTCACTCCGCAGTGTCTTTGAGTAAAGATTCTCCTAGTTCACTGCATCATTGCTAGCAAGTTGTTACTGCCATATATCTGGTCAAGCCGCTGAATTACAGGAAACTACAAAAAAATGGGTTGGAAAAAAGAGGAGGGAGAATATCTAAAAATGTCTAAGTAGACAAAACAAAAATGAAAAAGTAAAAAAGTAAAAAAAATATTTCCAGCTTCCTCCAAAGACCTGCTTCTCAAGACCTCTTTTCAATAAGAAATGCCTGATTGAAATATCCTTTCTTTTTCTAATCATTTGAGGAACTTATCCATTCTTGATCTTGATTTCCTTCTTGTGTACTGTCTGAGAAGACTTATCACCTAGTTGAAGCCTTTACTTCTAGAATACACTTGGTCACAACTTTTTTTGAGCAGTGATTTTTTATCCACTTGTAATAGAGAGATGACTTATAATGAATTCCAGGTTCTTATATGACCTAGTAAGGACTAAACCATATTGTTTCATTATGATACCTTTTAGCAGTCACACCTAATTAAAGAAATTTTACTGAAATACATCTTCCATTATCCAAAAGGCCAGATTCTATAATAATCCTTTTGCCTTGTAATAGTGGGAGGGTAACAGTAGTAGAGGAAATCCTCGTTGATTGTGATATTATTCAACAACTTCTAGAGAAATATATTCTCAATTGTAATTAAAGGGTTAGAGTTTAACATGGACTAAAGACTATTCGATTTTATTGCCTGATTGAAATAAAAATGAGACCTTGGTCTTGAACTTTGCCTGATTGGGATAATAGAAAAGAAAGACCTCAGCTTGAACAAATAGCAACTTTTTCACCATTTGGGAACTTGTTGCTCGTACCTTATTGACCTCATGATACTTGATCTATAGTTAACCCAATTGGAGGAGTGGAGTGGATATAAAATATCAATCAACTCTTTTTATTACCAATGATGTCATTGAAACACATAAAGTGACCAATAGAAGCTTATTTACATTCAGTTATTAATGTGTTTTGTATCAACCAATCAGATGCCAGGTGATATTGTGTTATCAGAAATTCAGGATCTAACTGAGGTGGGCAAAATCCCTCAAGAAAACTGTGAAAAATGGTAGATACTTTAAGAGGGTACAAGACAGTATGTGAAAAGGTGGATAATAAGCTTTCCCCTGTCAACAAAACCTCTATTTCTTGTCACTTTTAGCTCTATAAGGTGACACTCTACTTGTTAGTCCTTTTACTTCCTAGAACCTTCTTGTCCTTAGTAGAGGAAGTGTGTACTTGAGTTTTTTCAAGCCACTAGAAACTCAAGTTTTTATTCAAAGGAGTTTATAAACAAGTAAGGGAGAATAAAAAAGATATATGATGATAATCTTCAAGTTGTTTTAATGACAGTGTAAAACTTTATTAGCAAAGAAATATAAAACTTCTTGTGAATATCTTTTTTGTGTATGATTAGAGGATTAACGTAAAGAGTTTTTTATCATAATCCATTTGAATATTTTTTTATTAATTTATAAACAAAAATATGCATACTATATATATACTATATATATAGTATATAGCAAAACTTTTTGGGAAAAAAAACTCTTTTTGCTGATTCTCCTTTTTTCAAAAAATTTCTTTTTTTAATAATTTTCTTGAAAAAAGTGAACCAGGTTAAACACATAAAAAAGAAATCCAAAACCTTAGACCAAGCTATTAAACACTTGTAACACACTCAACTATATACATCAAACTTTCCAGAAACATTAAGAATAGAGGTATATATTGTTTTATTAACTTGTTTTACTTTTTTTTCTTAAATTTTTTAGAAGAAAAAAAAGAAACCTGAAAACTGATTCACAGTCAGAAAAAAGGAGCCAATATCAACTTCACATAGCTTATAGCCAGGCCAGTACAGGTTAACACCTTTCTTGACACTATAAAGAACCTAAAAAGCAACTAAACCCACTCGATAAATCAAGTTGATCCAGTCACATCAAGATTCAGAAGGATATCAAAGCTCCCTAAAGACAAGACAATCTAAACATACATACTCATCAAAACAACATACCTATTCCAAATCTTGTTATGCGAATACGAACATGTAAAAGCAAGACAAAAAATAAGCATGTACATATACATTTTGTTGTTTAAACAAGTTGATTGACTTTCCACACAAATATGGTAACAACTTTCAAATTTGAATAGAATTATCAATGTAAACAAATAAACAACCAAAAATAACTCAACAAGATTTTCTGTATTACCTAAACAGATACATATAAATAACAACAATACAAAAGTTAATCCGCAGTCTAAATATAGAATACTGATAAATATAAATAAGAAAAACATATGAAATATTTAGACAGCTATTATGTGATAAAATAAAATATATATTCAACAATTACAATATCAATACTAAGATATAAATAAAGCCAAAACAATTCTACAAATAGTATAAAATAGAGAAGACAAGATATTAGATATTTTAATTAATATAGCTAAACAACATGATGAGAAAGGTAAAATGTGGGCAACACAACAGTTACTTTAGCAGAAAGAAGAAACAAGCATTAACTATAGACTTACACCTTTATCAGAAACATTTACAATTATAGATCGTATAATCGCTAGAATATTAAAAGTAGATAAAGCACCTTTTTATAAAGAATATATCCTAATACAATATATTACATACCTTTGGCAACAAGGTAATGGAAATAAAGAAGATCTACAACAACAGTTTCTAGAAGACAAATATTTAAATATTGTTAAAGAAAATAATAACAAGGGAAAACAAAATATTTGTCAGCCCATGGAAATTATCACAAACTTAGATAATAAACAAATATTAGAAACTGAGACAACAACCCATATAAATGAGAAGAATGACCTAATAATAGGGGAAATTTGTGAAAAAGTACAAGGTTCAAACATCGTAGAACTTAATACCTACTTCATCAGAAACTATTAAGAAGTGACAACAAACAATCCCTATTATATAACTAAAAAGGAAACTTACAAAATTGGTACTATAATAATTAATGTCCTAGGAAATACTAAAGAAGAAACATTTGCATACATGAGTAGTCTACTAAAACTATCAGCAAGACAAAGAAACCTATTACATATAGAATTTTTGAATGGTAACACATGATTGATCTTCTATATTAATGAAGAAAAAGATCTGTTAAAATGTATAGAAAAAATAAACTGCAAAGAAGAAAGTTTTAGCATCCAACAACTGAACTTTAATGAGAAAGAAAAGGATATATGACTTAAAAAACCAATTCAACAAAATAATAGAAAGAAATTCTTCAAGAAGCTGACACTAGAAGAAAGTGAAAAGATCTTCTATATTAGTTTGATAGACATAAATAAAAAAACAATCCGATTTCAATTAAAAGAGCATCTCAAGAAATATGGCGAAATCAAAAATCTAAATATATATAGCTATCAAAAAAGCAAGATTAGAATGAGAGCATGTATCAAAAAATACAAACACATTAATACCAACTTGAAAAACATTTGGATAATCCCAATAGGAACAAAAATGGTATAAATAATCTTCATTAAAGTAAAGCTATAGATAGGAATATCACAGATATTATAATCCAACAAAATACTTATTCTGCAAGACTTTTTGGAACAAACAAAATATATTCAAGCTTGGTAGCTAGAGCAGTAGGAGGAACAAAAGCCAAAGCCTGTTATACATCAAGAGATTCCCGTACTTTGCAAAAATGCAACTTTACAGTATTATGTTTTGAAAGCAAAAAAGACCTAAATAAAACATACAAACAAAATGTTTTTTACAAGGGTTATGACTATCATGGAATGCAAAATACACTAAAGATCACACAACCTCCTCAAGAGATACAGACATGAAAGAACAGAACAGACCAATTAACAAGATATTAAGAGCAATCCAGAAAAGAATTATAGAAATTGACAATAATTTAGATTCTGATCTAGAAAGTGAAAGAATAAGAAATACAAGGATGCAAACTTCCAAAAGTTTTATTCTAAGACATCCAGCTACTAAAAACAATAGAACACTATTAAACTCTCAAAAGAAGAAACAACAGAATAGATATAGAAAGAATTCCAATAATAACATTAGTAGTGAATATGATAGTACAGCAAGAACCATTGCAATTGATTCTAGATAATCTAGAAAGACTCAATAATAAAATATATAAACTAGAAACAGAAAACCATCCATCTGTTAAGATAAGAGAAGGAAGGAAAGCAAACTGCTCCTGAAAGGTGTACCAGTTAAAACAATATACACAGAAGGTAGTGGGTCCTTCTGTCCTTTTCATAACACAACTCAAAAAGAGGATCAGATAACAAGAATAGAGACAACAAGAATAAAGCAACAGTAACAGGAAGAGTTAGATATATTTATAGAGAAACAAAAAACAATATTCCAAAAAAAAAGAAAAAAGAAAATAGAAAAAATAGAAATAAAGATAGATAACATAGATAGTACAGATGCAATAGAAAGTAGAGTAATTAGAATAGGCTTACACAATATAAGAGACATAATAGACACAACAAAACAACAAAGCCTATTAGAAGAAATAGAAGAACAAGGAATAGGTATAGTAGGATTAAGTGAAACAAAACTCACTTTCATCAATGGCAAATGGGTCTTCAAAAATAAATTCTTTTACAAACACTATTTCAATATAAATGAGAAGACCCCATATGGAGTAGAAGTAAGCTTACTAATAAGAAAAGATCTAGAAAAGAAAATTGCATCAATAAAAAAATGGAAAGGATATATAATAGCAGCCAACTTTTGGGCAAGATGAAACAAAACCTGTATAGTACAGGTCTATCTACCGAATAACAAGAAAAAAAGTAAGAATGTCAAAATAAAGTCAAGAAACTAATTCAAGAAAAACTAGAAAAAAATTTTATCTAATCATTATGGGAGACTTCAATAGATCATATAATCCCATGGAAGACAGGACATCAATATCCAAGGCAATGTTGAAACCATCCTGAAAACCAGAAATTCTACTTTTTACTTTTCTTGAAGATAGAGACTTTATTGATATACAGACAACTTGAAAAAGGAAAAACAAATCATCTACTAGACAAAATGTCACAAGCCAAAGTAGAATTGATTATTTGTAGATATCCTATAGTATAACACAATTTCCAATAATTCTCTTTAATCACACAATATTAAAAGTCACACTACAGATAAGAACCTTTTCTTGAGAAATGAGATCTCATATCAATTCAACAAGACCATTGAAGTAATAGATATTAAAGAATCTGCAGAAGAATAATGAAAAAAGTATCGAGAAAGGGTAGATTATAAATTCAAGACAAAATTGATGTCACTACTAGAAAATGAATCAAACAAGATATCAATAAAATTTTGGGTAAATCAAATATGGGAATGCTTTGAAAACCAGATAACATTAGCAGCCTTCTCCAAATTGACAATCAAAAAAATAAGGTCAAATCAGGAAAAGAAATACCAACCGAGACTTGAATTCGTTAAATATAGAAAAGCCATTAAACTCAATACACTGTTTAAAAAAGCAAAGCTTATTAAAGCATGTGAAGATATATAGATCCTCAATTTAGTGATACAAGAACATAATAAAAAACACTATCCTGAACTTCAAATTGACATCTTATGTCTACAATATAGTATAGAGAACATGCCCTGGTCAGAAATTCAAAAAGAAATTTAGGATACGATTGAAACACTCAAAACAGTTTGCAAAAATAAAGAAAGTAAGAAAACAAAAGAAGAGATTAAAAAAGCATTAGAATGGAAATGTGCCAATTTCAGAGACAATCAATACAAAATGATCAACTCAATCTTAGATAGAGAAAAAATCAAAATAGTTTTAGATAAAGTGAAAACTATAAACAATAGACAAGAATATATTACAACAAACAAAATAGAAATAGAAAGGGAACTTTGAAAATATCATAAAGAAGCTTTAAAAAAAGAAGCACCAATTTTGACCATTTGACCGAGGATTGGAAAAAGGAGTATGAACCTAGAATAGATATTAATCATATATGGTACAAAGAACTTTTAACTTCTATATCTCAAGAAGAACTCCAATAAACTCTACAAACATTATTAAACAATAAAGCTCCTAGTAGATCACAAATATCTTATGAAATGCTTAAGAAACTAAGTATCCAAGATAAAGAATATCTTCAAAAGATATTGAACAAGTTTCTAGAACTTGAAACTACTCCTGACAGATGGAAACAAAGCTATATTTATCCAATTGTGAAGCCAAAAACATGAGATTGTGAATTACAAAAAACAAGACCAATTGTTCTTTTGGAAGTTATCCGAAAATATTTTACAAAAATCCTTACCAATAGATTAAGTAATATTTGCAAAACATATAACATCCTGAAGGATTCAAACTTTGCAGGTTTACCTGGAGAAAGTACAGCAGAATCTATTCGAGTATTGAATAATATTTGTGAAAAACTCAGAGAAAATAAAAAAGAATTATAGATACTCTTCCAAGATATAGTCAAAGTATATGATACTATAAGTCTGGACATGTTACAAAAGGCAATGGAAAGAATCAAAATTTCAGCAGGATTCATCAAGATTATTATGGATCTTTTTACAAATAAAGAGTTCAAGATACTATATGAAAATGACCTAATAGAATAAATAGTAACAGGAGACAGTATAGATCAAGGAGAAACTATTTCACTACTACTATAGAAAATATTCTATGACTCTCTATTATGCAAAATTCAAAATGACAAAGACAAAGAATACACAATATCAGTCAAATGGAATTTCAATTTTGATGAAAAGAAAGAACATAAGCTAGAATCCAGATATACTGAAATACTGTAGCTTTCATGGACAATACTACATGGATAGCTAGATCAAAGGAGGATATGGAACAAATTTTAAAAACAGCAAGAACTTTTTACAAAGTCAATGACTCTCAGATCAATAGTAGTAAATCAGTTCTCATTGCTATTAACAATCCTAGCCAATATCCTGGGAGTGTCCAAGTTGGAATAAACAAAGAAGAGGTTAAAGAGTTAAATAGGAATGATTACATCACATTTTTAGATATATGGATAGGAAATCAAAAAACATCTATAGAAATAATGGAGAAAATTTGCAGAAAAATTGCTTTGATAACTAGAATACTGAAAAAGAAAAAAGTAACAGATAAACAGGCCCTTTATATCTTAAATAGAATTCTAATTCCAAGAATAAAATTTCAAATGCAGTATAGTATATTATCATGAAAAATATGTAATGACTTAACAACTAGATTTCGAAAACTATTCAAGATCAAAAGTGCATTATGCAAATCGATGCCTAATAGTATAATTCATCACCCTAAAATCTATAGCCTCAAAAGCATATAGATGCTACAAAGAGAAAGCCAAGTTACAGGTCTTTGTAATAGATTAAACAATAAAGGTCCAGCAGATCTTACAACAATTATCAGGCTTAAACAGGCATAACTAAAACACTGGAAACCCCAATACTTGCTCAATTGTAAAAGACTAAATCAAATAATGAACAAGAGTAACTTCTCAATACAAATACTCAAAATTGCAAAGGATCTAGGAATAACTTTTTAAAGCTGGAAATGGAATAAAACCTTTGAATGAAAAAAAGGAAACAACCTAATTCAGGAATATCTATTGAAAGAAGAATATAGAAAAGCTATTCTATCCCTATACAACAATAGACTAATGTATCTAGATCAGATCATAGAAAAGAAAACTATGAGACTAAAAGAGTGGAGATTGATTCAACTTCTTCAGGGAACAAGTAAAGGACCAATTCCATATTGATACAGTAGACTATCATACCTGTTGATACCAAAAACAATAGAAGAAATCATAGAGAAATGGTATAATAACAATATTTCATGAGAACCTAACTACCCAAAACTTAACTTAAGTAGGGACAAAATACAAAAAATCTAGTATATTCTGAACAAAAGTCCAACAAGATTAATCTGAGGAAAAGTTTCAAGATTAGAAAAGGAACTGGTATACTTTAATTGTGAAGAACAAGCAGAAAACCAGGGAACAACTTTGTCTCAGTGCAAAGGATAAGCAGAGGGTATACTTAGTAATGGTGCTTGCATTATAAATAAAAACCGAGACAAGCTTCATGAGATCACTTTCTTGAACAAATGCAAATCAACAAAAACTGCCAAAGAACTAAGAATTCTGATAAAAAAAGAAATACTGGAGAGCAAAATAGTAGACAAAATCCAGTATACTATAACATCTCAAGTAAATAGAAATCATCTACCACAGATAATAATCGAAAGATGGAAAACAAGAATTATTGAAGAACACATTCAAGAAAGAATCTATCAAGACCATTTAAAAAAAATTATATGAAGAAACCTTGAAGAACAAGAGAATTTTTAGTTCTACTCAAATGGATCCCTAATAGATCATAGAAAAGAAACAGCCAGAATGAGGATGGTATGAATTCAAACAAAGGGTAAAGATCAAGGAAGTAGCTTCTAGGCAGGTGTACAAAATTGACCATCGTTCACAAGAGCAGAGCTAGTAGCAATAGTTACAATCCTATTGGTAATACTAGTAGAAAGCTTAGCTGAAATCTATATAGATAGTCAAACATGTATATCTAAATGGTACAAGTTGAAAAAAGAGAATTCGAAAATGACTTATAAAAGATGACTGAAAGAAAAAAACTGATCTCTTTGAGCAAGAATGCTAAATATCATCAAAACAAAAAATATTAAGTTGAAGTTTATTAAAGTTAAGACATATACCAATATTAAGAAAAATGACTTAGTAGACAAGTTGATTAAAGAAGCACTAGACCTCCCAACAATCCAGTGGAAGAATCTTAAATCTAATAAGATCATTACAGAAGTGAAATGGTAGGATATAACACTAGATAGTCCCATAAGACAATTTATAAAAAGAATAAATAATAAAACAACAACATACTGTTGATCACAACAAAATTGAACTAGGGACAAATGAAATCTTCAAATAGAAGATCAGCAGAACTACTCATGGGATATGGTATGGGAAAGGCTAAAAAAGAAACACACATGGGACACCTCCTTTAAAAGCTTATAGCAGAAAAGTTTTCTGGTGAAATTAATCAACAATGAACTACCAACAATGGCCAAACTAGAGATCAAGAGATCAGATCTATATTGCAAAAATGACTGCTTAGCATATGATGAACAGGAGAAAATAATAAAACATCTTTTGGAATGACCAAGATACAAAAACACAATGAAGGAAGTCTGGTCAAGAGAAATAGAGATAATATATCAAGAATTTAAGAAAGAGAGGCAGAAGCGAAAAGATCAAGCTTAAAAAGAATATAGTAATATTTCAATAGTAGATAGAAAAGAAATGAGAGAAATAGAAGCATGAATAACAAAGCTTATCAGAAGAGTATCCACAAATAGTCAAGACTCAATCAGTTTCCTTTCAGGGCTGATTAAAAGATAACTATTAAGAGAAGTAGAGAAACTTGAATGAGAAGAAAAAAAGATAGGAACAGTTGCCAGAAAATAGATACTTTGTTACCAAAAGAAGATCTTGAATTACTTTAGGAAAGAAGTGTGAAACAAATGATGTGAACTAGTAATAGAATGGGAAGAAACTCAAGGAATTTTCTGAAAAGATAAAATAAGATGGCCCATAAAATCTTATTCAACAAGAAAGATGAAAAGATCAAGTGAAGAAAGAAAGAAAATAGAAGAAAAATGTCTAGAAAAAGATTTAACAAGAATAATAATGATAGGAGTTAAAAGTGGGATGAAATGGTTGGGTTTTAGGTTCAGTTAAAACTTTGGCCAGTGATCTGCAGTAGTGACTGCAGGCAATGATATTCATAGTAGAAGGGTATTCACCCAAACTATAAATAGAGTGACAAATTACTTCCAAAGTTGCATTTAGAGTTTGACAATAAACTAAGATGAGTGAGTTAGTTAACATTTTAGCTTTAGTGATACTGTAAATAGTATAATCTATATTATATTTAATAAAGCACATATAACTAACCTGATAGCAGGTTATAATTAAAAAAAAAAAAAATTATTCTGTTATATCCTGTATACACTAAATAAATATTATATACATTAACTATTCTTAGTATTCTATCTATATTAACTAGTTATATAAACTGTACTATATGTATAAATATTACCTTATTGAAAAGTCATGTGATTCCTTCTTAATTGTTTCTAATATAATTTTTCTGTTCTCATGTGCTTAAGAGCAGGTTGATCATCAGGTTATTGAATTTTCTTTATCCTGAATCCAATGTTTTGATCCTTCAAAGTGGTTCATAGGTTTTCCTTCCCACCAAGGCCTCTCGATAGTTAAGGTAAAGATAATATTGTGCTACCCAGTGCTTGTTGTTTTTCAGAGACACTCTACCAATCGATTAGATTTGTTCTTCTTATTGCCTTTTTCAGAAGCAATGTTATCAACTTAGGATTGTCCTAACTTTGGCTTTTAAAATTGATTCAATTATAATCTTCATATAGTTCATCTACTTTATTAACAGGTTCTCTCCCTGCTGATCAGTAGTTATATTCAAAACAGGCAGATATAAATGGTTAGTCCAACAGATAAATGTTTATGTCTCCTATAAAATTTGAACTTATATCTTATGATTTGATCTATGAAGTACTAACCATTGTACTATTGACCCATAAATCTATTTATTAATTATATTTATATAATATTATTGATAAGAAAAAAAAAGTTTATGAAAATATTATTCTCTAATTAAACAAGTTTTTTATAAAAGACAATTATAATATAAAAAAATAAATAAAAGTAATATTCCTATTTCTTAATAAATCTTTTAAATAAAAAGACTTTTTTAAAAAATAAATAAAAATCCTTAAGCTTTTATCACAGTTAAAGTTTTTGAAAAAAATTTTTTAATTTAATTAAATAAACTCAATTATAATAAAATACTAGTATTAGTAATATAATAAATAAATTTATATATTAGTAACAAAATAAATTTCTTTATTTAAATTTTTTAAATAGTTTAAAATTAAAGAATATTTTAATTAGACAAATTTATTTTAAGAAAAAATTATTAACTTGAATAAAATCTTTTGAAAACCTCAAACTATTTTTTTTTTCTTGTTCTCAATATTATAATTTAATAATTTATTGTTTTTTAAAATAATTTATAGTAATAAACTATAAATGATAATCTTGATAAATAAAAATTCTAGTACTAATTTATTCAATTGTTTTATATATTCTTATTTTCAATAATTTTATTATTTAATAGTTTATTAAAATTATAGAATTTTAATTTTAATTTTAAAATTTTTTTAATATTGACTTAGTCAAGTTTATTAATAAGATTTATTATATAGATACATCTGATGAAAAAATAAAACAATAATTAGTTAGTAAACTAATAATAGATTAATAAATTACCTTATAGCTTAGTCATCTCTAGATAGAGATCTAATAAGAGAACTATTAGTACAATAAAATTTCATAAAAGTTGATATATTTAATTCTGTTGTTACAGATTATATGATTGTTTTTGATATTATATACAATACTCTTCTATTCTATTTACTTTATTTGAAAAGAAAAAGTAAAAATGAGACTATACAAATTTAAACAAGGATGAAAATTTTATATTATAAAAAAGATACCAGAAAAAAGAAAAAGAATGATTTAATTATAGATAACTTGGATATACAGTATACTACTACTACCATTTTAATACTATGGATAATTATTTTTCAAAGACTTTATCAGTTCAAGATATAATCTATTTCTTTATTACTTTTAGTATCTTTATATTGTAGTTCTTATCCATTAGTTTTTTGTCTTTTTCTTCTATATTTTATTTAGTATATAATTTATTATTGATGTTTTTCTGAACAATAATAAGTTGGGATTTTCAAAAGGCTCTAGAATATAAGAAAGATAAATAAGTACTAAAGATAGAAACTTGTTATCTAATACTTTGTCTTTTTTTATTATTGTGATAACTTTAACTTAAAAAAGAGAATTTTGATATTTTTAATATGTATCTTGTTAAACTTGATAAATACTATACTGTTTTTTCAAAATATTACTATTTGTAGAGATTGAACTATTGTCTCACATTTTTTTTTGTTCCAGTATAATATATTTTCAGTTATATTGAATTGCTTAAATATATGTTTATATTGCAAATAAGATATAAATGATCCTAAAATCTTCCTAATCTATCAAAATTTATGCTAATAAAAAATAGACATGATACTTTTAAAGTATCATCCTCATTCTATATTTCTTTGAGTCTTGTTTTTATTTTTTTTTCTTAATAGAAAGAAAGAAGGGTATGTACTTTCTTTTTCACTTAATCAATAATATAAGAAATAACAATATTCTTATCCATTCATATCTAATAAAAATAACTTATAATAGATCTCAGATTCTTATGGATGTAAGTAAATATATTAAATTATATGAAGTAATTAATAGAAGTTTGTTTATATCTTTTACTAATATAAAAGTTTTTGTCTAATTATAATATGAAAAACCTGGTGCTACTCAAAATTTAAGAACAAGCTAAAGTAGGCAAAATTTTATAAAAAAAAATCCAAAATGAATATTATTAAAATAAATAATATGACTAAGAGAGTGAAAATGTTGTCTTTAGTCATGACTAAAATCTCAGTATTGTTTTTTTACAATGTAAGATAACTATATATTAGTTCTTCTTCCTTTATAAACTTTCTTATCCTTGATACAAAAGGCGTTACTTAATTTTAATAGGTCATAAGAGTCTAGTCTTTATTCAAAAAGGATTATAAATAAGAGAAAAAGGGTAGAAGTGACTTTTTAAGATAACCTTCAGATTGATTTAAGAAAAGTATTAAAATTTTATTAGCAAAGAGTAAAGATGGATAACTAAAGGAGGAGGTAGAGACAAAAGTCAAATGTCTCTCACTAGGAAATATTAAAAATTTTAAATTAATAACTATAAAAAAACTATCCACAATTGTTCTCTATTATCCAAATCATTGATTTATAACATTTCTTGACTTTTGTCCCTATTAAAGTAAAGAGTTATAAATTTTGTTCCTCAAAAAGGAACATAAGTAATCTGAAATTTTATATATTAAATACTTTAGAAACTTATCATTAGTAAAAAGATATAAAAAGGAATATAAGTAATCTGTGAAATTTTATATATTAAATACTTTAGAAACTTATCATTAGTAAAAAGATATAAAAACTTTTTGCAAATATTTTTTTTATATACAGTATAGTTAAAATATTATCAGAAAAAGTTTTTTTCTGATACTTTGTAAAATTTTAATAAATGGATTACATTAATATAACTAATATTTTTTAAAAACTAACTATTTATTATATATAATCTATAAATTTATAGTATAATAATTAACACTTTATAGATCTGTGGATCAATAATATAGTAGTAGTGCTTTCAGGTTACAATTACAAGGTCTGCAGTTCAATACCACTTAAGGATCAAAAATCAAAAATTACTTTCTAATCAGGTTTTACTGGTTATCCTGTAAAAGTCATATCTAATTATCCAGAATAAGGTCCAATCAAGTTAGGTTGCAGAAAGATAGGAATTCTGATCTTCCATCGATCAGGGGCTAAAATTTATGGTCATACTACTAGAAGAATTGCATGAAGAAAGGTTTCTGGTCTAGCTTACTATAGATATCTTCAAGATTTCTTATCCTGATAGTCTCCAGGACTCCCACTCTCCTAGCTTAGGATATCCCAATATAGTGCTTTATTTAATTAAAAATTAGTTAATAGGAACTGATCTAATGTCACAGATAGTGATAAAAAAGGTAACGTATCTTTCCAAGATCTGAGCAAATAATATCAGGAAATATTGGAGAGTATAAAATATCATATCGGGTATATATAAAAAGAACTAGTTTAATAAAACAATAATAAACAAAAATTAATAAACTCAATACTAACTAATATATATGTATATAGAAATATATAGTTTGTATAAGATAATTGATATCATACTACTGATTTAGTTATTAATCAAATGTTAAGTTAATTCTTAATAAAGCTTGCATCAAATACTAGTTGTGATTTTAAAAATAATAATAATAATAATAATAATAATAATTAACACTTTATAGATTATATTACAAATCTATTGATATTATTATAATTATTTGAAGACTAAAACAATCATAAATCAATATTATACAAAATTATAATATAGATGACTATCCAAAATTAGATAGAATTATTTTTTATATAACTGTATTATTACAGTAACTCTAGTAATAAGAAGTGTAAATATAAACCTATGGGTTAATAGTGCAGTAGTTAGTATTTTATAGGTCAGATCACAAAATACAAGTTCAGATCCTCTAGGAGACAATACCTGAAGTTTGATAAAACTTATATCCATTGACTTAATCAAATAAAAAAAGAAATTTTTAATATTTCTATATATAGCTATACGACAATCAGAGGGAATTGAATATCACTTATGGTATAGTCTATATAATAATTGTGATCTGAAAATTAAGATCTGAAATCAGCTAAGATTATTCTAACTTGGTCACATTAACCTTAGTGGTAAGTTAGGAATGATAATAAGAAGAGTAGATTCATTAACCAGTAGAGCACCACTGATTATCAAGTGATAGACTATTAAAAAACCTCTAATCTTAACTATCGGGAGACCTTGATAGGAGAAAAAATCCACTAATCACTCCAAAGGATCAAAAATTGGATCCAGTATAAAGAAAATTCGACAATCTGATAATTAATCTACTCTTAATAAAAATATACTGGGAATAATTAAAAAGAAATCACACAGTTTTTTGAAAAGGTAATGCTTATATATAATACAATCAATATAACTAGCTATATATAGATATGTACTAAAAATAGTTGATATATATAGTGCTTATTTAGTGTATACATAGTATAAGAAAGTAATTATATGTATAAAATATAAAACAGGAGGTATAAATAAAATTATACTGTACAGTTATTGAATAAACTGAATTGGGAGAGAATAAGTTGAATATAATATAAAAATACTAAATAGAAATTATAATTCTAGCAAAGGTTCTTTAAAGAATATGAAACATTTTAATTTTCTTTTTTTCTTTTTATTTTCATATAGTGTATTTACATATTTTTAGATATTTCCTTTTCTTTTATTTTTTCTTTTCTCTTTTGTAGTTTCTCAAATTCAGTTCCTTAAAGGATAATAAGTAGTGACAACCTACCAACAATGATAGGTAAGTTAGAAGAATTTTTATCCAAAACTTAGTTCAAAGTGAAATATTGTTCCCAAGGTTACATTTAGAGGCTGAAGCTCTTTTGAGAATTGAAAGCCATTGACAAATATGTCAATACAAGTTTTTTAGTTTAGCCATAATACAATTGTCTTATATACTATATTTCTATCAGTTTTCTTATTTATTAATAAACACATAGTATTGACCTGATTATAGATTATAAAAAAAAATAATAATAATAAGTGTAAATATTAAAATCAATAATACTGTATACTAAAAAATAAATAATAAACAAGTTAATACTTTAACTATAAAATAAAAAAAATTTTTTTAAACTAGTTACTTTAACTTTTATTAAGAATTTAAATATATCCTATATATTTCTATATATATATAAATTAATAATAACTAATCACAACTTATCTAGTTAAACTAATTTACACTTATAAAGTGAATAGACTTAACAAAAATCAAATAGTTAACACAAGTTATGAATAGCATATTTTAGTTAACTAATATTGAGCTTCAAATTAATTTTTTAAATTCACTAGACTAATTTAATTATATATGTATCCAATAGGTTTTATGATCCCATCAATATGTCAATATTATAATATTTATTCAAACCTTGAAAGGGATATATTATCTTTTTTCTCACTATCTGTAGCAAATAATAGATCTCTAAAATATTTAATTTATAAAATTTTGCAGATCACTTATGTCTCTTTTTGAGAAACAAAATTCATAACTCTTCATTTTAATAGAAACAAGAGTTAAAAAATATAATAAATTAATGATTTTAATACTAGAGAACAATTTTGAATAGTGTTTTTATAGTTATGAATTTAAAAATTTTAATATTTTCTAATGAGAAATATTTGACTTTTGTTTTTATTTTTTTCTTTAGAAAACTATCTTTTTTTTTTTTTTTTTTTTTTAAACCCTCTGTCAGGCTAGGTATGTGTGCTTTATTAAACATATGTATACTTTATA